>PVIR01001188.1:0-105655 GCA_004026965.1 Petromus typicus | reverse complement strand
TGCTGAGATTTTTGGAAAGGATGAGATGAAATAATTTTGGAGCATTGGACTAGAAAAAGTTAAGTGATTGTCTCCAAACAGATACATCTGTGTATTAATTTCAGATATCTATACCTTTTTAATATTTTTTTTGGTTAAGAATCTTTGGTTTATATTATATCTTTGGAAGATATAATTAAAATCTGGAAGTAACAAGTCCATCCAGGATTACCTGGCTTGGTCCTAAATCCAAGAATAAGTTTCCTTAGAAAAGAAAGGAACAGGAGTATTTGAACCAGAAGAGGAAGAGACAAAGTGACTATGAAAGTGAAAATGGAATGAGTTCAGATGCTAAGACAGGCACCATCAGAGGCAGAAGGAAAATAACAGATTTCGCCCTAGAGGCCCCAGATGGAGCATGGTCCTGCTGACACCTTGATTTAGGACTTGTGGTCTTCTGAGTCACAGTACAACACATTTCTGTTATCCTAAGCTCCTGAAGTCATGATCGTTTATTTTGGCAGATACTGGATACTAGTAACTTCTCCCTAACACCATAGTTTTCAATACTGATATCTAAAAAGAAAAAAAAATCCAAGTCATAATTTGCAGTCATAAAATTCAAATATTTTTTCCATATAGTCTTGAAGATGTCTGTTAAAATGCCTCCATGACAAGAGCTACAGCTTATGACAAGTTGCCTGGAATCTAAATTTTGTAGAAGAAAGTTTGCTCTTTCTTGAGAAAAACACACTCTACTGGAAAAATCTGTGTCAGTTATTTATGTCATTCTCAGATTTATGACTAAAGGATTGTGGGGCGATGAATAGAACAAAACACCACAGACCACATGTTTTCAATGTTCTATGTAATCTTTAATTCTTTTAATCTACATAATTTAAATTAAGTAAATGTGGTTAGCATTGTGAAAAATAGTAAGAGTATTTTAGGTACCTAATTATAAGAAATGTAAACCAGTTTGCAAAATGCATTCTGTAAAGGCCTAGAGTTTCTATGAGTTGAGGTAGGAGTTGCAGTTGGAAAAGAGTGAAAAAGAAGTACGGACCGTTCTCCACTCTTTATTTATAGCATTTGTACAGTTTATGGATTTACATATTGGCTTTGTATTATATTACTTTGAACAAATAACTATATCTATATCACATTGAAAAAATAAAACTAGGCTGATACTAGAAGTATTTAATTGTAAATATTCATCTTCTAAAGCAACAGCTGGAGTCTGTGTCACTGAGGGTTTCTTTGTAATTTTGCGTTTTTAATTTGTAAACGTGGCAGATCTGAAATCATATATTTAATTCATTTAATAAGGAAAAAACGATTTAGTATGTTAGTTTGTTATTTCTCTGTTTTCTGTACAAACTGAGTAAAACAGGTGTACAGGTAAATACTCTGCACTTTTCTGGTAAAAGATCTTTTTGACCTTAAGGAAATACCAAAGTTGTTGCATATTACTAATGATACTGAACAGATTTTTAATTTGGAATGTGCTATGATTTTTTTTACATTAAATTTTTAGTTTTGAAATTTTTGTTTTCTAGTTTTTTGCTTTTATTCTTTCTTTTTTTTAAAAAAAATACTTATATTAGGACCTGCTTGCTGTATGTAATGACTGCATTCATTGGAGGGAGTTGGTAACTGCCCATTTCCTGGGGTACAATTTCAACAATTTCAATGATGTGCAACTGTACATTTCAATGGGGTACATTTCTGAGAAAATATGTTATTATAAAGTACATTCAGGTGTCTCAACTCACTCTCTTGCATATGTGGGGCCATTTCTCCTTCCATTTTTCTACCATCTGGTGATGTAGTGAGGGGTCCCATTGTAAGAATTCCAGTCCACTCTGTCTTCATCTTTCAGACACCAGAACTGTGAGATGAATGAATCTGTTTTGTTTATAAAACACTCAGCCTCAAGTATTTTGGTGCCTCCAGATAAAGCAGACCAGAATAGAATGTGCCTTACCCCATCTGGGCTTCTAACACAAACTGCAATAGACAGTCATTATAATGAAGCAAATCATTCCTTACATTTCTTCAATCTGGGACACAGGTCAGCAGTGTGAGAGACTGCTGCTTAGTTCATAGATGATAAAGGGGAAAGACTGTCTCATAATAACAGAATCTGCTTCATAAAGATTGTTTTCAGCACCACATTGCTTCTCAAAATTCGCATCTCTAAGCATCATCACAGTGGGGTTAGAATTTGAACATATGAGTTTTGGGGAGGGGGTTTTGCATGCATTTAATTTACATTTTCACCCCTTCCCCAACTCAAATTTATGTCTCATGTGAAAAATACATTCATCATGTTTCTACAGCCCCTAAATTCTTAAATCATTATTCCTGAATCAACCCACACAAAATTCTAAAGTTCAAAGTCTCATCAAAATCAAGTAGAGGTGAGGGTCAAGGTATAAGTGATCCTGAGGCAAATTTTTTCTCTATCTCTGAGCCTATGAAATGAAATGAGTCGTATTTTTCAAAAATATAATGGTTCGACAGATCATTTCATTTTAAAACAGCAATATGAAAGAAGATAGGAATGACATCCCAAAATCTAACAGGGCAAATGACATTAAGCCTAAGGTAATAATCTTTTACTCCGTACTGTGTCTTGTAGATGAATGTGGAGAAGAGACCCATGGTCTAGACATGCTTCAGGATGATTCAGGTGGACAAATCTGATCACAGAGAAGGTTTTCAACTTTTATCATCCTACTTATTTGAAGGCACATCAGATAATTATCCTATCTTTATATAAGCCTGGAGGTATTTCTGCCAAGCCTCAGAGTCTCCTTAGCTACATCATTATTCATGGCACATATTAAATAAGACATGCACATTCAAGGGCTATGTTTACTCCTTCCCCTTCATTGCCTTTACAGTGATGTTTTCAGGCTTAAAATACATCTATCTATGTTTTTTACATAATGTTATTTCAGTTTTTCATTATCATGCAATCAATATATCAGCATCTATGGAAGTTACTGACTTAGCCTATATTGTCATATTTATCAATCAAGTTATACATATACTCAAAATAAATCCCCCCCTAGATTGTCACAAAGCTACGGGAGAAGAGCAGAGGAAGGAAGAAACAATTTAGATAAAACATATCAAATGAGTTGAGGAAAGACATTTTTAGAGGTCACTAGTTGAGGGATGTTATACAATAGTTTTGGTACTTGGTCAACAGTTTTAAAATTTACATCTTCTCTGGTGACAAGCTTTACCTGATATACCCGCTTGACTGTTTTTTGTACGTACAAGACATTAATAAAGTATAGTGATAAAAGGAACACGACTGAGACCAGCTTCTTAAGACCTTACATTGTTTTCACTTATTATCTTTGTATATCACCTAAGATTGTAAATTATTGAATAAGAATACAGAGATGTGTGACCATTGCCTTCTAGAGTCACTTAAAGGAGCAGAGTCACTTAAAAATATTAAGATTTCCTTTGGCTATTTTGTCATTTCAAAGGAACTCTAATCTGCCCGGAGTCAATTCCATTAGGGATAGTTTTAATGAGAAAGAGTAGGACACTGTTTAATGAGCAGAGAAAACACACACCAGCAAGGAGGTTACTGAAAACAGTTTTTTTCTCCTTCTCAGCTGAAGAGAGAAATCTTTTACCAATAAGCAAGGACAACAGAAGGTTCTTTTTAATGAGGGAGCACTGAGGAAAAAAAAAAAAAGAAATAGTGGTGGACTGAAGATCTAAGATGGTGAATATGAACATGTTCTTCAAATAAATTTCTTAAACATATTTGTAACTACAGATCCTTGAAGGTCATAAGAAGCTGTATTAATTCGACTAGGTTACTTTCTTAAAGTTTTTGAAAATGATCATTTCTTCACCTTTCCATTCCATCCCCACAGAGGCAGGCACTAAATGTGTTTAATATATGTCCTGGGACTTGTACATGTCCTTAAAAAACAAGGTACTTTTCCTGGTGCAGATTTAATACATATAAAAAGTACTCAGGAAACTTTCTTATTGTTTTTCCCATCCATATATGTTGCCTGGTGGATTATTTGTTTTAATCCATATGACTATCATTCCTTTATTTTCTTTTACTGCATCATAGCCTATGGAAAGTAGCTATTTAATTTTATTTATCACTTTGGCAGGCCATCTAGGTTGCTTTCAGATCTGTTTGCATAAAATAAAATTTTAAGGTACATGTATCTTGTACTTATCACCGTATGGGTCTATGTAGGAGATTTTCTTCAAACTGACAATCAGAGAGGCAGGGAATTAATACCAGGAAGAGAATCTGATTAATGCATGTTTGCTTACATTCAGTTCTGGTGGGAAGTTTCCAGGAAGTCTGTGCCAGTTTGCATTTCCCCAGTAGGACTCCAAGTCTTCCCATTATTTCTGCCCAATCACCAGCAGTTTAAATGATCTCAGTTTCTAATTTATGCTGGTATCATGGGTATAAAGTAATATTTCAGTTATTTTAATGCTTACATTTTAATAAATGCTTAGAATATAGCTTTATATACAATTTTTCATTTAAAATAGTATTGAATCTATTTTTCTGTAAGGCTGATGTATTTTGCTGTTGTTATTGTTAATCTGAAGACATTTATATATTCCACATAGACACTGGTTTTAGAGATTAGAAAAAATCTTTCCAGTGTCAATCTTTTTCTATAATATTCTAAGTATAAAAGAAATATATAAGTTCATCTGGCCAAATTAATATACTTTTACATATCATTTGTAAGATTATCATTGCTTTTTCTTTAAAACAGCTTCATTTCATGTATATGATTGTACTTTGGATACATTTTCTATGCCTCTGGCCAACCTTAAGACCCTTTTTAAGTTTTCTATTTGAATCTCTTCACTTCTACTCTTTAGTTCATCCTGAAGTTCCATCTCCAGCCTTTTATATTACATCTCCACACACAGGGCTGCATAGCTTACCCATCTAACATCAATAATACTGTTAACCTTTGAATATTTGTAATTCTCAAATTTTGACCTTCATCCCAAGCCTCTCCTCTACTGGAGAATGCTACACTGAGTTCTCCATGGAATGATGCATCAGTCAAGGTTCAGCTAGGAACATAGGACCTAAAATGATGGCAAGACTTTTACTGCAGGAATTGGCTTATAAAGTAGTGGAGACTGGATAGGTAAGTCATAAATACCTAGGACAAGATACCAGGTTCAGGCAAGGCCTGAAACTGCTATCTTTGGAAGCAAGTTATTTTCTTTATTCAAACCTCAGCTGTATATTTCAACTGATAGAACCAAATCTACTCAGATTATACATTCCCTTCTGAGAATTACCTGACTGTAGATTTTAATCATTTTTACAAAATATCTCCACAAGAATGCATGTATCACTATGTACTTACAGGAAAACTGGTGCTAGAATTTTCCACAGATATCAGAATCTATGGATGCTCAGGTCTCTCATGTGTCTGTGTATAATTTATGCACATCCTCCTGTATGCTTTAAATCATTCTCGATTACTTATTACATAATTCAATACAAGTGCAATGTAAATGTGGTGATAATGAATTATTTATGACACAATGACAGAAAACAATGTCTGTACACATTCAGTACAGATACAGTTTTATTTTCTGGATTTTTAACACTATATTGATTAAAACCTCAGAGCAGAAGCCAACTACACAGATTAATATGTGACTGACTAGCTGGGAAATGTATCTTAATCAAGTTGAACAATAAAAGTACAGTACATACTGACTATATGTAAAATCAAACTCTTGCTTTCTTCTCCCCAATTTTCATGCCCCTGCTCCCATAACCTATGTCATTGCCATTATATCAGTTTCACTTTACCAGTTTTTCCTGCCCAAAATTATAGTTTACCCATCAATCACTTTGTTTTATATACTTTGGATCAAATCCACTAGCAAAAACTATTACTTCTATTTACCAGATACACCTAAATATAAATAGCTTCTACCAGTAACATTGACATAGTGTCCCAGCCACAATTGACTGTTGTCATATTTCCTGAATCCTTGGTCTCTGAGCCCTTCCACCTGATGCTGCTGTGGTTTGATCTACACAAAAGGCTGCACAGCAGTGACTTCCTATCCCAAAAAAGTAAAATTAAGACAACAAATGTTCAACAATGAATGAATGAATATTTTTCCATTTCTCTCCTATGGAACATTTTTAACCACAGAAGGAAACTAACACATATTTAATATTTTCCTATATTATTCAGATAAAGTATTTTAATTAAAAAGAAAATTAATATCATATTTCAAGTTCTTTTATATTCTCTGGTCCTACTCAAGTGACTTTAGATATTATCATAATTAAACCGGTAGTAACACCACAAAGCACGTATTCTCTTTTGGGACCAAATTCCACTGAGACAATCTCTCAGGACACGACATGATCTTAAAGTTCAACCAAGAGCTTTATTACTCAGCTGAGGGCTGTCCTTCCATATTGAAGAAGGCACCCACTTTGATTAACACACAGTATTTAAAGGCAAAATTCACTATCCCTCCACTGTTACCAGGTGGTTTCTGTGAAGGAGCAATTAGGTCATTCTATTGTTAAAGTGCAGAAGCGAGTCATTACAGAAGCCAATAGCAGGATCCGATCACTGGTTACCATAGAATAGTATGTTCTAAAAGCATACAAGGTGTAGCTGTGTGCATCAGTTGGACACGCAGTTCCCAAGGAGACACGTTCTGGATTCACAGGGAGGTCACAGGATATGAGGTGGATGCTTTTAACAAAATGGCTATTTTATGTCAGGTTAGACCTCACATTTTCATCGTTTCTAGTTTCACTGATGAAAACTGAGGCAAAATGACAAATATTCTGAAGGGATTCACACACTCTGTGCATTTGCAGCCTGCTTTTGACTCCCCTCATCTTGACTGCAGAGTTGGCCTTAACATCTGATGACTATAGGCCTACATTCTTGCTTATTGGGGTGAACAAGTGAAGATACTAGATGGCAAACATTTCTAGAAAGGGCTCAGAGCTTTTAATATAATTTATCACAACATGCGTATCTCTTAACAACATGAGAGGCTCCTGGAGACAGACAGAAACATGCAATTCTTTTGTGGAAATAATTTGCTACAAAAATGACTAAGTAAATATTAATGAGCTATATAATTGTTTAAATATCTTAGAACACTTAAAATTGCTGGGCCTTCCTCAGAATTCAAAATTCTCTGGAGGAACCAATGATTTATCTATGCAAAGTGATGTAGACACATAAGTTCATAAAAAGAACCTAAAGACCCTCCCTATTTCTAATCAAATAATAAACTTGAGTTTACAATTGTGGCTACTTTTTTTCTTCTTTGTACTTTTCTAAAGTTATGATATCTGAGACAACATATACCAGTGAGAGGATATGTTCAGAAATATACATTTGAATAATCTATAAAATATTTTCAAATGTTTATCCATTACTATGGGTTTTAACTTAGCACTTCCAAATATATTTTAGTCTGCTAACAAATAAAACCAAGCAAATCTTGAAACCAGGGATCTGAGGGGACAAATACAGCTCATTGTATGTTTTTCTAAATAAAGTTTTATTGAAACATGGCCATGTTCATTAATTTACATATTATCTGGTGATTACAGTCACACCAGAGAAGACTACTTATCTTGGAATACTGAAAAGAATTACTGACCCTTCACAGAAAAAGTTGCCGACTTTTGAATGAAAGGAAGCCCTTGTAAATAAGAAGGAAAGGTTCACATTTAGACCACTCAATAAAACTTTTTACAAAACTCTTGGCTTTCTTTCCATGTTTGAAGTTGACATGTCACGTGCTCAGAGGCACATCACTTATCCCATCAGCTAACACAGCCTCACATGTAGATAGAGAACCTACTTAAAATCATTTGACACAAATTGCAAGGCAAACTTTGAGGTTTTAGAGCCCTTTGGGAATCATATATTTGATTCATTGGCTGTTAAACAGATATCCTCACATTAGGATTTCAGGGTCCATAAAATGTGGTAAGATCTGGGAATGCATCTAAAAGAGAGACCATAAAGATAATCCACCTTCATGTGAATCTCCCTATGGGCTCTTCTCCATGCTGTGGTCCATCTCAGTCTTTTTTTAAACATGCTTCTGCTGCCCAGATAAAGTTATAGCCATTTTTATTGACTAATACCTACCAAAATTAGCAGGCCCAGATGCATTTATTTGATGGTTTAAAAACTATTAAAATATTAAAATAATCTATAAAAGCTGTATGTTTTTCCTAATGTAAAATAGGAAGTGAAAGGTGTCCCTGACTTTTGCTACACAAAACATTATGCCTGTCCAATGGTGCATTAGTAAGAGATAGTCAGGAAGATAACACACCTTGCTCTGAATTTTGACATCTTCCCTGACTAGAGAAACAGCATACCATCCATTATTGCAACATCAGGCAGCTGTAGTGGGGCCAAGTCCTCAGTCAGTCACATAATCACAAGGGGAAACAACTCATGCGCTACGTGTATTGTGCTGAAATCTATGACATGCTCTAGGAGAGGTGCATTAAATGCATTTCTGGCTGAAATGGTTTACAAGCTTCGTATTTGTGATCTTTGGATACTGGAACACCATGCACACAGCCAAATGGGATATGAGGAGGTGGGACCTACATGGAATCTGAACTTCCCTGGGGAAGCTGATCTGGAGATGTCTTCCTTTTCTGCTCTCCCCGTGCTCTCTGCGCCCTGGCAGCCATGAGTTGTGCTTCTTCGGGTCTTCCCCGTCTTTCCTCTGACTCATTTCTGCTAGATGACTTACTTCACGCTGTAACTGTGAGCCAAAACAATCCCCTTCCTCAAGCTGCAGGTGTTGTGTATTTTGTCTCAGCAATAAAAAAATGAGGAAGATGCTAATTTATAATATTTTCAATTGATGACTTGCTGGTGTACAACTCCATTTACTGGAAGTAACATCTGTATTCAGAAAATAAGCTTCTGTATAGGTGGTAGCTTCCGTGCACATGGACTTAGAAGGAAATGAGTATCTGTATCTATATATCTTTATGACATAGCTTTGTGGTCTGAATTTTGTTCAGTAAGATTCATTGGTTAAAATTCCAGTGCCCAAAGGTAACAATAATAAGTAGGAGCTTTGGAGTTAGCGCACCAGGCCTAATGCCCTGTCTAAAATGGGTCCTAAAGACTTTATTCTTCCTTCTGCCTCCTGATAACAAAGTGATAAACATCAGTCTAAAACCCAGAAGAGAATCCACTCTCAAACCAACAACAAGGGAGACCCACCTTAGACTTCGCAGCCTCCAGGACCATGAAAAAAAATTCATGCTCTTTGAGTTTGTTGAGTAACATTTTACTGTCACAATTTG
The DNA here is from genome assembly GCA_004026965.1 of Petromus typicus. Classification (NCBI taxonomy): domain Eukaryota; kingdom Metazoa; phylum Chordata; class Mammalia; order Rodentia; family Petromuridae; genus Petromus; species Petromus typicus. The sequence continues at coordinate 96,297 of PVIR01001188.1, read as the reverse complement.
AACACAATGACACATTTAGTATGCATTTTGTGAACACTTGTTGCACAATATGAATTTTATCTTTGTGGTAAGCTATTGGATATTGCCATGTTTCTCGTTTTCCTTAGATAAAATAATTTAAAAGGTGCTCGTGACCCAGGAGCCCACAATTTGTTTTTTAAAACTTGTTTTGAGAGCCCACGTTTGGGTCTAAGAAGTTTAAGCATCTATGAACTTAAAGAATGACTAAATTGGAAATCCATTCATTCATTAAACAATCACTTGAAAGGTAACAAGTAGTATGTTTCCTACTAAGATAGGATACAAATTAGGGAGAAAATACTTTCAAAAATTATAGTTTTTGTACTGTTGACAGAACCTTCAGCCTTCACACTGAATTATAGTCTCAGTTTCCTTTATTTTATTCTATTTATTTTAAAATTAAAAAAAAAAAAAACAGGTTTGGATAAGTTAGTAAGTTGCATAATCTGGGCTTGATCCTGCAATCCTCTTGCCTCAGCCATCCAGAGGGCTCACAGTATAAGCATGTGTAACTATGTTAGATAATGAAACCACTGAAATAATGATATCAAAGGCAGTAATCATCAAAAAATATAGATATACCTGTCAAAACTATGTGTACAGGACTCCTCATGGACTTAAACACTTTTATTAATAGGAAATAATGAAAAATAGTACATTTGTTGGCAAGATGGTTGAAAAGAGGTACCTTGTACATAAACCTCCCATAGAAAAGAACCAGGTCAAAAACTTTACTTCAAGAAAAATTATTGAATGGGAACTATGGGAATCAGTAAAGAAATCATATAAAACCCGAGTAGCACAGAGAGTTGGGAAGACAACCTAGAGAAAAGAATAAAACAGATTTCTCATTCAACCTCTGTTTCCTGGTCAGGGAACAGCACAAAGTAATAAGCTTCCTGCTATCTTCCTACTTCCTTCCTACTTCTCCTCTGGGGAAAAGTAAGAAACTGTGAGCAGCTCCAGTCATGGCAGCAGCTAGCAATTCAAACTTTAAGAGCAATGCAAGTTCTTACAGATTTTTAAATCCAATCTGGAGAACTAGCTTATCGAAGAAAGAATGTCTGCTCCAAAAGAAGAGATAGCTTCTTGCAAGTCCCAGAATTCAAGTGGCTACAATAGCTCCTTCTAGATATCATCATGCCTTAGGGTCTACTGCTACTGCTGCCAGAAACATTGTGCTGGTACCTGGGTTACAGAGTACAAGAAAATTCAGAATCCTGCAGCTTCAAAAGCAGTGTCTGCCATCACCAAAGGTTTGAGTTCCATGAGCATTGCTCTTGGGAACTAGCAATGTCTGCGGCCCAGCCCACACCCTTTGGACTGCAGCTGCTGGGGCTAAATCCTGGATTTATCTATACCTACCTATCAGTTGTAGGGAAAATCCTAGCCAAATTCCATTGTTCCTGGAATACAGATGCCTGTCCCTCAAGTCCCTGGCCCCACCTGAACACACTGTAGGGGTAGGAAGGAAAATTTTCTCCACAACCCAACCTCTTAGGATCACAGATGCTAGAGCCAAAGCCTTGGTATGAGATGTGTTTTTACCTGTGATTTGAGGAAGTCGATATCTTGGATTTACAGCTCCAGGAAAGCTATTCTGAGTACTATAAACAACAGCTCCATAACAGTTTCAAGGGAAGTTCTTTGAATTCTATAATCTCACTTGTAGAGTTACTGATAAGACTGATTCCAGCATCTCTTCTGTTCATCCCATAGACTCTGGGTCAAGTTCTTGTCATCCTGTAGCTCCAGAACAATGGTTGTTGGTAATACAGATCCAGATATCGCCTACATTCATCCTGAGGGTCCTGGAAAAGGTCTCACTCACATCCAAGGGATCAGAAACAATGGCTGCTCACACAACTACTCCTGGTGTCATCTATGTTTATGTGATGGAAGCTGGAAACAATACTCTTCAACACTGTGTACTGAGATACGGCCATCAGTATTTTGTTCTGCAGATAATGAGGACACTCTCTGCCAAATGATTTATCTTCATGGATCACTGACATGTCTATTAGAGGCACTCACAGACATCACAATGTCAATGAAAGCTAAAGAACTCACTGAGAAATTACTATTCAACCTACCTACCACCACAGCAGCTATCAGAGTAACATTGTAGTTCCATTTAAACAACACAAATGTTTAAGCTACTCTACAAAATTGGAAGAGTCATTGTTACATCAGATATCGACATAAGAATCATGATACGTAATAAAAAAAATTCTCCAGAATTAGATCCCACACTGTAGGACATCTATGAGCCTGGAAGGATTCAGAATAATGACCCAAAAGAAACAGGATGAGAGTAAGTATATATGAATGAAAAATTTACCAAACAAATAAAAACATTTTTAAAATACATCAGAAATCTTGGAACTAAAAATCTCAGTCAGTAAGTTTTCAGAAAATATTCAAAGAAAGCTTTTCTGACATACTCAGAAAAGCAGAAAAATTTCTGAACTTAAGGACAGGGTGTTTAGTAACTCAGTACACAAAAAATATTGCCAAATATCCAAGTATAGAGACCTCTGCAACTGGATTCCAGTATACCACTCAGGCCTTACAAATATACTAAGAGATATAACTAAGGGAGAGAAAGTGGAGTGCCAGGATAACCAGTGCTGGTGCAACTGACAAAGGAGCTGTCCAGTCCCAGACACTGACTTTCACTGGAATCAATTGGGGTAAAGGCAGACTACATGCAGTTTCTATGGAAATTAATGTAAATAAGGCTCATAAAGAAAAAAAACAAAACATTCTCAAATTAGGAATAGAAAAGACAGGATATGTGGTTGTGATTATAACATGGTCCTTTTAGTCAGAAGGTTTTTGGTTGTGGAAATGGAATTTGGTGCAAGTTACTCTGATCTCAGTGTGTAGCCTTCAGACAGATTCACTTCTTAAAACAAGCAGTTGTGGAGTTAACTCTGTGCAGCCAGCTTTAGGCATACTAGTAGTTGTATAGTAGTCCTCTACACCAAGAATGAAGAAATTCTTTAATATTTATATGAAGCAATAAAGCAAACAAATATATACATTACAGGAATACAAGAAGTTAATAAAATAGAAGATAAAGAAATAAAAAAAATTATTTAATGAAATAAGCAAGGTACTTCCCAAGTATTCAAAAATATATTGACATCTTCACACAAGAAGCTCAAAGGAGTCTGTGTAGTTTCAAATAAGAAGAACATCACTAAAATATATTGTAGTGAAAGCCTCAAAAGTACAAACAGTAGTTGTAGTAATAGCAAGAGAAAAGTGACAAGTCATACATAAAAGGAATAACTATTAGAATTAGATCAGATTTCTCATTAGAAATCTTATAGACCAGAAGAGAATGGGATGACATATTAAATTTCCTTGGAAAGAAGATTGCTAACCAAGAAACTATACTCAGAAAATATACATTTCAGAAATGAAAGAGACTTAAGTTCCAACCAAGACAGGTGGAAAAGTTAGGCAATTTTTCACTATTAGATCAACTCTACAAGAAATAATTAAAGGAGCCCTACAATAAAAACAGAAGGGTACTAACAGTCATGATGTAAACACACAAATGTAAAAAACTCACCAGAAGAGCAGATAAACAAAAGACAGTCAAATCTTAGCAGAAGAGACAAATGATAATACTGAATAATGGAAACTGACTAGGAAAATAAGACATTAAAATAAATATCACAGAGAATATTGTTCAATATTTGCCATCTTATGCTATATTTGGCAAATTTTAGACTAGGAACATTAAAGTTATTTTTATTAGTAGATGTTTTCAATATACATAGTGTATCTTACTTTAATTTGTATTAGTGCATGTTTACCGTACATAATGATTATGTTCCTTGTAAGGAGTTAGGATAGGTATATAAGACATATTAATAATTTTTCCATTTCTTTCCCTTCTCATTCTCCCTCCTCCTCTCCTCCTTCCCTCCACTTCAAGATCCCTCTCCCTGTTTCCTGGCATATTTTTATTTTGCTGTTTATATTTTGTGTTTGTCATATAACAAAAATCATATGATATTTAGATTTGTGAGTCTGATTTATTTTACTTACACTATGGTCTCAAGGTATATCCAGTTTTCTACAAATGACTCATCTACCCTTCTTTATGACAGTGTAGTTCTTCATTGTGTATAAATAATACAAAATGCTTAATTAATAAAGCATATAAGTTGGTTTTATTTCTTATTTATTTTATCATTATTTGTACAGCTTAGGAATTATACTCTATAATATCTAAAACATTTTAAAAGATTATTGTCTAACAGTATCTCTACTAGGCATATCCATGTGCTATATTATGTAAATTTATTGTTTTACTAGTATATATTTGCAATACATTCATTTATAATAACTTTGGGGAGTTGATAATGTACATAATATAATTGATTTATTTTTTAAGTCTCGTTCCCCTTCTCTCATCCTCTCTCCCTCCTCTTCTCAGTCTGCATTCCCCATTTTCATTCTTGTTAATATAATTTATCTTAGCTTATGTTTTTGACATATAGGGTTTACATTCATTGAGGTTATTAGGATCCTGTACTTGGTTTATCATGTCTAAAATTAATTTTGCTGGTATGCTTTGGGCATATGTAATGCTCCCATTCAGCATAGGGAAATTATGCCTGTAAGTATATATCTTACTTTTTCCCTTCTCATCTCTTGGATCTTTCTTCTACGCTCCATTTAAAAAAACTTTGTTTCTATTGTTTTCTTTCTATACTTTAAAAAATTTTTTATCCCTATTTTCTTTATTCCCTTCTCCCTCTTCCCCTCTTGTTCAACTTTCCATCTGAGTATTTTCTTTTTATTTCCCAATATTTTTTGTACTTTTGTTCCTCATTTACTCTTTAGGTTTTTCACACTAGAGGAAACAATGTTATTTATATAACCAATTTTATCAAGGAAAAGTTAGAAAAATTCATGTAATTAGTAATGAGAAGAGAGAAATTACAAATCCAGAAGATAATCAGTACATTGAAAACCCATGCTCAGATAAGTTGGGAAATTCCAAAATAATGGATAAATTCCTAGATATGCATGAATAACCAAAGCTGGGCCAAGAAGATATAAAAATTTCAAACAGTACAGTATCAGTAAATGAAATCAAAGAAGTAATGAAAACAACTACCAGCAAGACAAGCTCTGAAATATTCACTGTTAAGTTCAAGGATATTAAGGAGATCTAATGTTACTACCCCTCAAACTCTTAATAAAATACATAGAAAGCAGTATTACCAAAGTCATTCCTAGAAACAAACATTATACTGATAATAAAACCAGAGAAGGATCCAACCAAAAACTCCAATCTCAATAATCAAAACAGATGCAGAAATTCTGATTAAGATATCAGTAAACAGAATGCAGCAGATTACAAAAAAGATCTTAGACTGTAGCTAAGTAGGATTCATACCAAGGATGCAAGGATAGTTCAATATATGGGATTTATAAATGTAATACAGCACTTTTTTGGCTTGTGTCTACGTGCCCGCCCCAAGCTTCATGCAGGTAGAGATGGGGCTTTTTGAGAGGTGGCTGAAACTAGAGTGTGTGATTAATTCATAGTGCACTGCTAGGATTAAGGGTGAGTGGTTACAATTAGTTCCCTGATTTACTTGGCACTGCCCTAATCCTGGTAGCCTGAGATAGTATGAGGTTTGTCTGGCCCCTTCGCTTGCTTTGCTATCTTCTGCCTACCATGAACTCTTTCCCCTCTGTTTTGTTCCTCTACCAGGCTACCATGCCTTGGAGCCAGCGGATTATGGACTGAAAATTCTACAAACTGTGAGCAAAATAAAACTTTCCCCCTTTAACTTTGGATGTTGTGCATTTTCTTTCAGCAACCAGAGTACAGTAACTAAGACAACCATATCAACAAAGACAGAAAACATATGATCACCTCAATAGATGCAACAAAAGCATTTGTTACAGTCCAACACACATTCATGATAAAGACCCTACAAAAAATGAATAAAAGGTCTGTCTTGCGATCTAATAAAAATTATGTATGACGAATCACTAGGCAATATGATACTAAATGGTGGAAAAAAAACACTGAAAGCTTTCACTCTAAAATCAGGAACAAGACAAAGATGTCCACAATCATCACTCCTATTCAATATAGTTTTCAAAATATTAGCTAAAGTAATTAGACAAGAGGAAGAAATAAAAAGGAATAGGGTAGGAAAAGAAGTCACGTTATCATTATTTATGGCTCACATAGTACTCTATATAGAAGACCCCCCAAAAACCACTAAAGACTCCCAGATTTAATAACCAAATTTGGTACCATAGTAGAATTCAAAATCAAAATTTAAAAATCAGTAGCATCCATGTACACAAATAACTCCCTGATAAAGAAATTAGGAAACCAACACCTTTTGCAATTGCATCAATAAAAATGAAATATTTAGGAATCAATCTAACACACAAAGTAAAAGACCCTTAGATTGAAAAAAAATACAGCACTCTGAAAAAGGAGGTCAAAGAAAATATCAGAAAATGGAAAGATATCCCTGTCTTGGACAGGATAAACAATGTAGTGAAAACAGCCTTATCTCAAAAACTGTCATACAAATTTAATACAATCCTGATCAAAATACCAACGGTACACATCACAGAACTAGAGAAAAAACTCCTAAAGTTTACAGGGAACCAGAAGAGACCTAGAATAACACATGAAGCTCTTTATATCTATCAGTATATCTTGATATCTTGAATTAGAACACTGTACCCATAACGATGTATGAACAACATCTCAATAAAAACTATATATATACTATAAAATTAATATTAAAAAGTTAGGAGTAGAAATTAATTTTTGAACCAAAGAATAATGTTACTCTTTTAAGTTAGATTATTAACATATGCTAAACTAAATTATACTAAATTATCAAGTATACTAATAAATATTTGACACAGTAAGGACAATAATAAACATTCTTATATGTGGTATATTCTGTAGTATTTTGGAGTGAACTATCATTCAATAATGTATAAAATATTAGTGGTTCATATATATATATATATATTTAGATAAAATCAATTTAAAATTACAAATTCATGTTCATACAACATTATAAAGACTTTTTGGATTTAAATGTGATCAAAGAGTGTATCTTAGTGTTCCTTTTTTTCAGTGTAGTAGAAAACTCAATAATATGTATTTGAAAAACATAAATTTTCTTCAAATTCAGGGTTTTTATGCAACATTATTTGACATTACCATTTTATCATTCAGATGGGCAAAATAAATGTGAGGAATTATCAGAGAAAATTGACAAATGGAAATTAGATGAAGCTTTCTCTGATTTCAAAATATATACATATGGGGGCTGGGGAGTTAGTTCAGTGGTTCCGGTGCCTGTCTTGCAAGCACAAGAGCCTGGGTTCAATTCCCTGGCAACCACATACAATACTGGGTGTGGAAACTCACACCCAGCAGCAATCAGTACCACATACCACAGTGCCAGGCGTGGTGGCTCACGCCTGTAATCCCAGCACTTGGGAGGCAGAGGCAGAAGGATTGCTGTGACATGAATTTGAGGCTGAGCTCAAGGCCAGCCTGAAGTACAAAGCGAGACCTTGTCTCAAAATAAATACATATATATATATGTATATATAATATATATATGTATATATAATATATATATGTATATATAATATATATAATATATATATATATACACATATATATGAGATACATTGTAGAATCACACCCATAAGAGCCATATATTGACACAGTAATAACTTTCAGTATAAACACTTAGGTGATAGTTAATTGTCTCTAAAATAACTTGTTACACACAAACACACATGCAGAAAACACTCATTCAAAAAATCTTGGAAAAAGAAGCATCAAACAATAGTGGGTAAGAGAAAACAGTTCATCTAATGACACCTGTGATACTGAAAGAAATAGGTGAGCAACATCACATCTTTCATTTTATGCCATTAAAATAAAAGAAATTAGATCTAAGAGGTGAATTTTGGAAGCACATGTAGTGATTCATAATATTAGTTTAGGGAAGTAAAGCTTTCAAGTAATTGTGTTCTCAATGAAATATTTAACAAAATGAGTAATAAAATACCATTTTACTTATCAAATTATTTCATTTCATGTAGGTTTTTATGTTTAGCAAATGTGTTATCTCAAAAAATTAAAGATAATTAGGGGAATGTAATACATAAAATTTATAGTTACAATGTTAAAAGTCTGAAGAATAATTTGGCAGGTGAAAAATGAAAAAAAATTCATATGCATTCAATAAAATGATTCTGTAAAGAAAAAGTAAGTCAAATGGAAATCTAAAAACAAAAAGGTACTCCACTGTACCTTAGAATTCTCTCTACATATATATGTATATGTACGCATATATACATATATACAAATATATATTGAGTATCTTTTTAGAAGAATAAAATAAATAAGAAGTGATAGGAGAGAGAAGCAATCAACATTTTAAAAATAAAATAGAATTAGATTTAGTATCTCATTTAATAAAACTTAATTGATAACATCATTGCAGAATTAAATTTTAAGAAACCTAAATGCTAAAATAAACAAAAAATATCTACATGATCATACTGGGGATTCTCACCTGGGTGAAAGATGTAAAAAGCATATAATTTCCAGGAATTCATATATGCCTAGAAGAACAAGGAGGCGGTAGAATGGGCTTCTGTTTTCTGAAGTTACATTGGTAATTTTCACTCTGTGGAATCCCAGTACTGTTTCTAGAGCTTGAGGCTCCATGTTCCTGCAGTGGACTTGTATTACTCCAAACACAGAAAGACATTAATTCCATTATTCTGCAGTAATGTTCCCTCAGTGTCAGGATGCAATTTGTTCCTTCTTGAATGAAACATTTGTCCTTCAGCCCCAGTACTTTGAAGAAAAGGAGGTTTGTCTTGAAGAAGGCAAAGTGAGCAGCTTGCCTTGAGAAGCCTCAGTGCAGTCTCTCCACTAATGCATGTTAGCACCACAGCTGTAAAGGAAGAAGTCAGCAACATCTTCTCCAATGAATGCACATTCCCAGATACATCCTTTATACCCAGAATACCTTCCACTCTTCCTCATGTGAGGAAGAGACACAGAGCAAGCTCTGACACAGAGCAAGTGTTGAGCTTCCCAGCTCTTACAGTGGAAATAGCAGAGGAGAGCCTCACTGTGACTGTGTTCTCCTGGATGTAAGTGGCACGCTCACTCTCCATGCCCTTCAGAGAAATGGCACCTTAACTTTCTCTCATACATGACTCTTTCTGCTTCATTCTGTAGCAATTTTATGTTTCAGACTTGAACTTCTGATTCTATGATCTATGTATCTCCAAAGAAATGGTAGACTCTATAATAAGAAGAGCTACTTCTTCCAAGGAGTCATTCAATGAACATTTGTATTTTAAGGTTCAATATCAGTAAAATCTTCGGGGAAAAGCTGAGTTTAATTTGACACTGAGGGATTTATTCTTTCTAGGTAAGTACAAGGAACTAATTTTTTGTTCACAAATTTAAAAATAAAATCTTATCTTTATGCACTTTAGTGACCCCTAAAATACCTACAGAGAAATGTAAACCTTTTGTAGTTCTTCAAAGCCACTCTTTATTATCAACTAGTAACTTCTCCAGTCATGAATGATTTTAAAATTTGTTATTTCTGTAATAATATTCAAGAACAAAAAAGCAGAAGATAGATTCTCTTATCCAGAGGTAAGACAGAAATCAATTTTCATTTAGGCCACAAGTGGAGGTTGATGACAGAAAGTTTGTAGGTTCTCTTTTGTGATTATGGTGTCCCCCCGCCCTGAATACTTTCGGAGGAGGTGTAAATTAACAGCAAAACTGAACAGAGACAGTTCCCACACACCCGCACAACTTCCCCCACCAGGGCGTACATTTGTTACACCTGATGACCTTCCACCCTATCCAGTTTACAGAAAGATTCACCCTTGATATGAATGCTATAAATTTTTGTGATATACATCAACCACTATAGTATTATATAGTTTTTTTGAACCGCACTAAACGCATTCTGTATTCTGTCTCTGCATCTTTCTTGTCTCGTAACATCTGGCAACCACTGATCCTTTCACTATCTCCATACTTTTGTCTTTTCCAGAATTTCATATTATTGGAATTATGGAATGGCTTTTCAGACTTGATCCTCTTTCACATGATAATGTGCATTTTTTCTCATAAATATCTTTTTGTGTCTTGATAACTCATTGTCCTTTAGTGCAGAGTAATATTCTACTTTATGAATGTGCCCAAGTTTATCTGTCCATCTGCAGAACATTCCACCTTCTTCCAAGTTTTGACAATTATGAGTACAGCTGGTGTCTGGGTCAATGTGGGAGAGAAATCCCATGAACTTGTTTTAGAAGCCAACTATGAACTTGTGTTCTATGTCATACCAGCAAGCTCTATTAACTGAGAATGTTTAGGAGTGAGACATCCAGAACAGGATTTGCTTGTTTAGAAAGAACTCAGTGAATGATAGGAGGAAAGACAGTCGAACTGTACATTGCTTCTAGGTAGAAATGTAGCTTCCTGTTGAAGAAAAGGTGACATTTTCCAATTAACAATTATCTGCACAGTTATGTGTCCTAATGACTAAACTGAGTGTAAAAATGGCATGCAGATCCATCAGGGAGTACATGCATAGTTAATCATATCTGAAATAATAAATGTATGATTTCCACAAGATAAGGTAAACAGCTAATTAAAATATGATATGATATACACTTTCTTTGCTCATTAGTGAAAGCATAAAACATCTTAACATTGCTTAAATAATTTACTTGTGTTAAAATAAAGGGAAATGCTTAAAACATTAATAGGGTACTTTACAATCTTGAAGTCAGTAAGTTGTTACATGATGGTTACATAAATAATTTACGACTCCATTCAGCAAAAAGTCATCAAGTTGCTTTCTGCACAGTGGAAATCATCAGGTTTGTCATGGATTTCTCTACTGGGCCTAACTATCTCCAATGGCTTCTCATAAATGGAGCCTGGAGGGATTTGGGAACTGATGTTCTATTCTTGTTTCTCTCTATGGAAATATTATCTCTGAATTTTATTGATTGCTGCTGTACTCCTGGCACTGTTCCAAGTACTATGAAAGGGTAAAAGTAAGAATTACATAGTTACACCTCAGCTTCTGGAGAAAAAAAAATTTTTAATTAACAAAAAATAAATCATAAATAATTAACGATGACTTCTACATATATTAGCTGAAATTACTTTTCATAGTCATATCTAATAAAAATTATAATTCAGTATGAGATAATTCTAATATTCACCAGTAATTCAACATAAAATAATGCATTAATGACATGACCAAAAGATGCCCAAATAAAAGAACACAAAAACCCATAAAACACCGCATAGTACTTATCCATGATGCATGTGAATATAACTCGAGGAGATGAAGGAAAGAGACAGGTTACCCCAGGAGAAGGGAATGTAGGGGAGTCCCACAAAGACCGCACCAAACAGAATTGGTATTCTGCTTGCTGAAAGGAAAGGTCCAGATAGACGTTTCTGCTTTTGATTAAATTATACAAAGTACAACAAAATGTTTGTGACTCTCTACAGCGGAAAATATGGTCTCAGTATTCTGCTTAATGTGACATTTCAGCTCCCTATCATTAATTATTTCATCACAAATGAGTCTTCCCCAAATCTTCATTTCCTGATTTTTTTTGGACTGTGCATCTCTACATGTGTGCAAATACTTGAATAAAGTGTACTACTAAAATGAATGTTTGAATTATTTGACAAAGGTGTGAAAATATTAGGATTTGCCTATTTTGACAGTTCCAATTGTGCAGAGTAAACTAGAGATTGATTGCAATGTTGTGGAGAATCCTGTAGTGTTTCTTTAATGACTTTAAGAAAATATTTAAAAGATGATAATACAAATGGCTTTGCAATGCTCTCACACTCTTAGCAGTCCTAGACTCTGATACACACTTGGCAAGTCTACTTACTCCATGATGTTTACCCACATCCATTGAAATGTTTGTGGAACTGAGGGGGAAAAAGAATCATTGTGCTAATTCATTTTTCATCAGTAATGGCTCAAATAATAGAGTCCACTTCTATTTGATTTCTTCTACCTAAGTGTGCCTGACGCTTCTAGAGAATGCCTCCATTCATTGATGAAACCCTTATCCAACATGAGGCTATGAGTATCACCAGAATTTCTAGATATAGGAAATTTCTCAAAGATTTCCTAACACATTTTATTATATAGAGTTTTTACTTTCAATGCATGACCATCAATATGAATACATAATCCCTGAGAGAACACAAATGTGCCCCTCTCACCAGCATATCCCTGTTGCTCTGTGGTAGTCAGGATATGGCACAGCATGACTCACAGAAAGAAATTATTGATTTTTAAATACTTACACACAATAAAATATTCTTAAAAGAAACATTATAGGACATCATTTGATTCTCCTTGCTAACGGACACTTCGCCACCTTAAAGTATCAAGAAAAGAATTACCAATTGATACTTATATATCCCTGTACTCTTCTCGAATGATTCAAGAGGAAGTTAATTGTTTAGATACACTGATGGTGATTGCTTGCTATTTTTATTAGTTTTAATATCACAAATGGAAGATAGAACATTCTAGTGGGGATTCAATTGTCTGGATTCCAGATGAAGGATAATTTAATAGATTGACCTATGCTTTATATATTTGCTCAAAAACTCTTTGAAATTCTGTGCATTTTGAAGCTAACAACTTCAAAGTACTAAACTCTCAATATAACAGGAACATTACAGATTTCTAAATATACATAACTCTGCTTGGTTTTATAAATGTTTGTTTATATACTAGAAATGATGTTTAAATGAACTATTTTATGATTGTTATATATTTTGAGGAAATAAAATACCTAAAAATGTCATTAGAATACCTAAAAACTGTCCCTCAAAGGTGAATTTGTGGTATATTGCCCACTTAAAGCTTAGAATTTGTGATTTTTTTTCTACATACAAAATATCATTTTCAATATACAATAACTGTTATTTTTTTTAGTACCAGGCAGAAGATGCCTCAAATTAATGCTGCTGCAATTGAGGGCACAAATGATTTGGAAAATAACCTTTTCTGCTTCCTATATCATTTCAGGTAAAATATTAAAACAACACCCTATTAAAAAGCTTTATAACATTGTAATAGGCAAGCTAGTATTAAAGTCAAGTGTGTCAGCTAATAAACTGGCAGAGTTGTTAAACCTGTGGTTTATTTCCTAGGCATTCAGTTTATACTGTTGCAAGATAAAACTTGTACAAATAGAAACAATTTTAGAATTTCTAAAATCATTAAATGCACACAGATTTGGACTTGGAAAGTAAAAGAAGTTATTATTGTTTTTATAGATGCTACTTATCACTGAAAAGGATGTGGTGGTAGAACAGGGTGAAGATATAGAATTCTTGTAATATAAAGGCTGCACCATAGAACAGAGATAACTACATCCTCCAACAAGGTGGCTGCTGTTCATGTGAGAAAAGTAAGCTAATTAAGTTTAAATGGATTGATTAATGAAAATTAGACAAAGGTCAAAAATTCAACTGCTCTATAACACCAGTGGTATTTCAGGCTCTCATAGATACATAGCTAGTGGCTACTGAGTTAGTGCAGAACAGAGCACATTCACATCTATCACTGTGAAAAGTTCTTTCTTTGGAACTGCATAAATCAATAACATAAGGTAAATTTTGATTTTAATATAGCTAGTGTATTATAAAACCTGGACATCGTGACATATTTTTGTTGTAGGAATATATACAACGTGCTGTTTTTATTATTTTGATAATTATTTTAATACTGTTCTTATTTCCTCATATTTCAATATTTTTATGCACACATAGACACAGAAATGAGTATAGGTGTAATGTCCATGAATTTTCATAAAAATGAAATTAAACCCAGTTAAACTGTACCTGGACAAAGAAATTGAGCAGTGACAATGGAGTCCCACAACTCTCTGCTCCTTTTCTCGCTCTTGCCACAACTATTATCACCTCCCTACTAGTCTTTCAGGCCACCAGAGACAGTCACTATTGTGGTGCCATGGGTGCATAGCTGGAGCTTCTTTTTATTTATTTATTTATTTTTTTAGACAAGGTCTCACTTTGTAGTTCAAACTGGTCCTGAGCTCACTCTATAGCCCAGGTAAGGCAAGCCTGAAATTTATAGCAATCATCCTGCCTCTGTTACCCAAGTGCTGGGATCATAGGCATGAGCTACCACACCCAGCACTAAGGTATGTGGTTCTGATTGCAAGTGGGTGTGAGTCCATGCCCAACACTGTTGTATGTGGTTACCAGGGATTGAACTCCAGCGCTTGCATTTGCAAAGCAGGTGCAGGAAGAACTGAACTAAATCCCTGACCCTAGCTGGAGCTTTGATAAGTGACTCAATCATGACTGTATGAAACTGAGATTAAGAGTGTCTGGTACTAGACCAGCCCGTTTTCTCCACCGCTAGTACTGTATGTGATTACCGCGAGGTGGAACCTGGGCCCTTGCGCTTGCAAGACAGGCGCCGGAACCACTGAGCTAAATCCCCAGTCAGCACAATTTCTTTTTAAGGAGAAACCAGGAATAAATATTTTCAGCTACATGAACCATATGGTTGTTTTCAAAAGTACTTTCTCTTTGTAGACTGAAAGCTACGATGAAAATAACTAAATGAATGGATAAAATATAGCGGCTATGTTCCAATAAGCTTAATTTACAAAAACACATGCTTGGCCCATGGCACACAGTTTACTAACTTCTGCTGTTTAGTTTTCCATAGTGACTGCCTGACTATTCCATGGTCTCTTTATCTTACTGTTATTGGTCTTCTGAATTATTTCCAGCTTGGGGCTATTATTGCTCAGTGATCATACTGGTACAAACATTTATGGTGAATAATTTTTCTTAGTGTCTTCCTTTCCCTCCACCTGACATGATTCACCACCTACTATTCAGATGTTTGTGCTTCATCATAATCCTTAACTCTATCCTTCTGAGTGGATTAGATTGGGTTATCTCAAAAGGTTTGGAAAGTTAAACACCAATTAATGTGGTCTATTTAGCAATATGTTCTTTGCAGATGATCAAGTAAAGATGAAATCACTCAGGTGACTTCTACTCCTGCACAACTTATGTCCTTAGAAAATGGATAATTGGACACAAAAATAAGCATGAAGGGAACATTATGATATTAGAAGGAAACTCTTGTGTGCAGGCAGGAATGGCTGAGGCCAGCAGAAGCTAGCATAAAGGTTTGGAATAGTCTTCTCCATAGGCCACAGAATTTGTCAACTATGTGGCCACACTTGTATCTAGGACATACAGCTGTAGAACTGTAGAAAGTCATTTCTTATTTTATCTAAACCACCTCATGTGTACCTAGTTTTATTATTAGTAAATTAAGCATTACCTAACCGAGGTCTTCCCTGACCACTTCTAAAGTGGGACTGTCTCCATACTATTATCACTTACTTGTATGTAGTTTACTCATTTCTCTTCTATGTTTCTATTATCCATGCTAGAAATAGTTTTCTCAAAAGCAAAAAAAAGTCAAATATATTTTGCACTTAACATTCTCTGACATAAAATATTATAGACTATCAACAAATGGTTTCAGAGTAAATAAATATGAAAAGCATCCAGTTTAGCAACCTACATCTGGCTCTGGAATAATAAGAACCCTAAGCACAGATCATCTAACTGCACAAATATTATACTTTTTCAAGACCCAGACAGAAAAACATTAATATGAGCAGGTTAAGAAAAAATTTCAGGAATGGAAAAGTACAAGTTGATATCTGAAACTAGTATTTATTGAGCACCTTCTAGGAGCCAATTTCTATACTGTGCATTTCATGTTTTATTTTTAATTTTGCCTATCCTATTTCTTAGCTTACTTAAATTTTGCAGACATGTCTTCATTTAAACTATGAATAAAGTATATTGAAAGAATCATTTAAGAAAAGAGTAAGAAAAATATACTCATTCAGCACAAAGATCAGTAAAACAAGTGTGTGTGTGTGTGTGTGTGTGTGTGTGTGTGTGTGTGTGTGTGTGTGTAATAAACACTGACTTGCAGAGTTCACAGTGGATTTAACAGAAAAACAAAACATTGACAGTCTTTGCCCCCAGGTTCAGGGCTTGGAAGTAGCAGAAGAAATTTTGAACTCAGGGTTATTTGATTTGACTGATCTCTCTATACCCTTATTTTTGTGGTTCTTGGGAACATTTTTATAGCCATAAGCTTGATTACCATTCATGCTTCATGAGTAAAAGTCTGTCTTTTAGTTTCTTGAGAGAAAGCAAAATTGGTGGCTTTGAAAGGTCACCTGTTACTTTGAGATGTGGCTGGTGCTCCCTACAGGGGGCCTTGAAGCTTGCATCTGGGATGCAAATTGTAGGCCCTCACCCTGGAAGTGGCTATTGAATTTTAAGAGCAATTCTAAGCCAGTTTAAACTTGGTTCAGTCAGGACAACATCACAAAAATCTTTCTGGCTTTATCATTCCACATGTGGAAAGCTGGTTCTTTAAAGAGATTTAAAAATGTGAACACTGCTTATATAAACTTGGAAATCTCAAAAAGAGTGGAGGTTGATTTCCAATAATGTAAATATTGATCTGGCCCAGACAGGTGCCAATCAGAGAAGGCAAACCTGATCACCACGAATGGTCAGACAGCCTGAGGCAATGCTTATTTCCCAACAAAGCGGTTTCAGAAGGTATTGTCTTCATCCTTTGCCTCTAGTAGAACATGTAAGTATCTCTGGTAATAAAACCAACAGATATATTTCAGATGTGTAGAAATCAGCCATCCTGAAAAACTGAATTACAGGGAAAACAAAATCCTAATTTTAAAGTATTGATAGCTACTTTCTAGATGTATGTACCTAACATAGTTGTGCTATAAATATGCATCTAAAAATACAGTAACATTAACATGGCACATTTGTCCTACTTTTAGGTGATGAAAATAGAGGTTTAGAGTCAGCTAGTGAGGTAGCTAGTGGTTTCTAAATTCTGTTGACAAGGCTGCCAGATAAATAATGTCAAGAATGTGTACCAATGTCCAGAAGACAATGAATTCGATAGCAGAAGAGGTGTGTTGTGTGATAGAGGCAATGCTAAGTGAAAAGGCAACATTTTGACATCAAATTAAGATCCTAACCTCATTCTCTATTGTAGATTTTAACCTCGAATGATGATGCTGTCTTCCTTTCCCACTCTAAACCTGCAGTTGGCCAAAAAATGATAGAGAATTTTTAACTTTGTACTATTTACCAGCCAATATGTTATTATAGTGAAGAAAAAATGATCTTATATAAAACACATGAAAAAGCCTCCTCTATCAAAAGAAATATTTGACTTAGGAACAAGTGTAGTAAAAATGGATTGAAGTCTATAATTAAATATCTACAGCTGAACTCCTGGACCTTCATAGGACCAACATAGTATATAAAATCTTTATCATTTAACTTTTGAGCTGCTCCTGGCTGTCTGATTCAATGATCTCTATTCAGGGATGTGTCGGCTTCCTCTGGGACATTTTCTGCCAGCTGATGACAAGGATGCTGTTCCAAAATGAAATTTGGAACCCAATTTTAAATTGAATCTCACCCTCCAGAGTAAACAATAGATGGAAGCTGCCTATTAAATCATCAACTTTTAATTAAATCCTTTGCAGCTGTAAGATCCCTATACTCAACAAGGTGATAAATGTATTGTGTTTTAATTTAGTTATTTTTTATGCCAAACTCACTGTAAAATAGAGGATAATATTTACCAAGTTACTAAGAGTAGCTTTACTATGATTTATTTATTAACGCCAAAGTGAACTGTTACAAACATTTAAGTCAGTACTGTGGGCTCTGAATTTGGCTCCAAGTCCTAACTAATCCTCTCATGTTGCCAGAGTCCAGTCATCCCTGTTAACCTCAACTTTTCATGTAGATAAATCACTGACTCCAAGTCTCCCCTCTATCCTCTTCACCCAAACGTTGTGTCCTCATTATGGGTATATATATATATATATATATATATATATATATATATATATATATGTATATATGTATGTATATGTATACATATATGCATATATATATGTATATATACACATAATGAGGGATATATATATATACCCATTCCACGTGTAAAAAGCTGGTCCATCAAAAGATTTAAAAATGTGAACACTGCTCATATAAATTTGGAAATCTCAAAAACAGTGGAGGTTGATTTCCAACACTGTAAATATTGATTTGGCCCAGACAGGTGCCAATCAGAGAAGGCAAACCTGATCATCATGAATAGTTAGGCATATATATATATATATATATATATATATATATATATATATATATATATTTCTCAACTTTGGGTTTGGCCATGGAGTTTGTTTTATTAAAAGATGAGATGATGAGATGATCCTGGGGAAATCTCAGGGTGGGGAACAGTGTCAATTCTAAATACAGGTCTTCAAAGGCCTTGTATATCCCAGCTTACTCTCTCACATTCTATTATCACTGTAATAAATGCTTTCCCTGGGTGCCTGCTTCACTTTGATCCTGATTCTTACAACTGATGCCTAAGGGCCCAATCCTTGCCAAGCCACTGTACCGTGAGTGAATTGCTCTAGCTGACCTGGACATGCATGGAGAACAGAAGCTTGTCAAATGCTACTGAGATGTTGTGGGTGATGATTTTTATATAGAATTATTGCAGCAATAGTGAAATGCAGTTTGTTTATTGGCTTAACAAGAATTAACATGGCAGATAGAAAAATACATTTATTGAATTAATGAAAATATATGTGTATGTATATTTCTATGTCCATAAGTATATGTATTGTTTATTTACATATCTATAGATATACACATATATTTTGTCCCAGTATGTGGAGGATTAAACACAAAGCCCTATATGTACTAGGCAAATGATCTACTACTGAGCTACCTACCCAGCCACTTTTACAATTTAATTTAAGGAAGCATTTTATTGAGTTGTCCAGGCTACCCTCAAATTTAAAACCATCTTGCTTCAGCATTCTGCATAGCTAGGATGACAAGTGTGTATCACTTTATCCAGCTTGACTTAAGAGTATTAACCTCCACTATTCAGAAAGCCCATTTGTATAGGGCTGGAACTAAGAGATGCAAGATTTCTGTCATAGGGAGATAACATTATAGTACTAATGTGTGTGTTTGATTCACAGATGGGAATTCATAAAATAGTCATCAAAGTAATAAATAACACGAATGCTGCTAGTAACATATATATTCTATTTCTGATTAATGTCAATGACACCGTTGCATAATGATTTGACATGAAATGGTAAAATGAGTAGTATTTTGGTTAAAAAACTTGCTTAAAATATATGAAACAGGGAGAAAACTACAAGAGAAGGCAAAACCTTTGTCTTAAAATTGGCAAATGTTTCTTTAAGTCTTTGAAATTTGGGAACCTTAAAGAGGGGGTAAGACTGATGAAATAATGTCATGTAACGTGATCCTAACTTTATGTGTTAACAGGACCGATCCATGGGGTGTCAAGATATTGAGGTAATATTCTGGGTGTGTCTGTGAGGGTGTTCTGGTAGGGATTAGCACTTTAATCTGGACAGAGCAAAGCAGACTGCCTTCTACAGTAAGGATGCACCTGATCCAACTGATTGGAGGCCTGACTAGAACAAAAAGTAGAGAAAAAGAGAAACAGTTCTCTCTGAACATTGCAAATTTGTAAATATGTATTCCAAAATGTAATAAAATATCAGCATCAACAAAACACCCACAAAGCACATCTCAAGTCATCAAATGTATTAAATTTGCTACTTTCAAATTATATAAGATTCAATATAAGCAATTAAGAACCAGTTTCTGTAATGATGGATAATAACTTCTAAAATACACTAGAAAATTTTTGACTATTGAATAGGAAAATAAGATAATTACTCATTCTTTATTTTATATGAGAAATTTTCCCATAGAAAGGAAACTTAACATGTTTAAGGTCATGGATAAAATCAAAACTGATAATTATATTGAGAATATCACTCGTCAGTTACATTAACATTTGATAATTGCCAAGCAAGTACATGAAGTATAGATTTTGATTTCCCTACTTTTTCAAATGAGGAAGCAGTTTAGGAATTGAAAAAAAATGCTATGGGGACCATAGACATATGATCAATTAAGATTAAAATTCAAGGCATAAGAGGGAGAGCTAGGGAGGGAATGGGATGAAAATCACTATGGTGTTGCATGGACATATACCGACTCTCCACGAGGAATGGCATAGTCATGTATGGCAAACTGTACTAAGAAAACAGTTGAAATTGAAAACAGAAATTAGACCATCTGAAGATTTTAATTTCTAGTATTAGTACATGTTTGTAATATGTGTTGCTTATTCCTTGTGGGGAATTGGTACACATACTTAATATGTCTTCATTCACTTTTCTCACCCCTTTCGCTTTCCTCTAAGCTTCTTCCATCTCCGGATCGCCTTCCTTTCTACATTTCATTGGACATGTCTACTGCAGACACTGTTTCCACTCCGCATGTGGAGTTGGAGCGTGTACACAGCATATCTTCACTTATTTTTCCATCTTCTCTCTGCTTCCCCCTCTCCTGAAGATTTGTTAAATTTTTGAATAAAAAGATACTTGATGCCAGAGCAGTACTTCCCAAATATAAGGTACTTTAACTCATTTTGGTGTTTTGTTAAAAATCTTGGACCCCTGCACACAATTAGGATGTTTGATGTAGAGGTAACCCTCTAGCAAAAGTATTTTAACGATACCTTCTAGGTAATTCAAATGTGTACCTCTGATTACAGTCCATAATTAGTACCTATTTGACTATGTCAACTCTTTACCATTGAAGGAAATCTTTACCATTTAGGGTGAACTATGCCACATCTCAACTTCAGAAAGTATATACTATCTTTTTCCTTCGTACTGGCTTTAATTTCAGTAAGCAAAAGACCCTAGAGAAAGAGTGATTTCTTTTGAGGGAGAGCATCTTGAAAAAGTACTTTAGATGGATCTACCATGGAAAGTGAGGAATTATCTAAAATAAAATTAAGAACTCAACTTCTTTTATAATAGCAACAAAAGCTATAAACTTAAATGCTCAGCTACAAATTTAATCAAAGAGATGAAAGAACTCTACAATGAGAATCGTGACACACTAGAAATTGGAAATGACAGCAGTGAGAAGACAACTGTTATTTATGGATCAGAAGAATCGATATTAAAATTTCTGTACCACCCAGAGCAATGTACATATTCAACACAATCACTTTCATGATATTAAATGATATTGTTCACAGAGCTAAAATAGTAACTCTGAAATTTATATGGAGACACAAAATCCCTGAATAGCTAAAGCTATGTTGAGCAAAACAGACACAGCAGGAGGCATTTCACTGTCTGCCTTACAAAATTGGTATAAAGAGTAGTAGTCAAAACACCACAGTACCGACATGAAAACAGACAAAGGGACTAATGGAGGAGACTACAGAGGCTAGAAATAAACTGGCAGATCTACAGCGTTTTCTTTTTTGCAAAGATACTGAGAACACCTATTGCAAAAGGATAGTCTTTCCAATACATGGTGTTGGGAAATATGGATGTTTACATGAAGAGGAATGAAACAACTGCTGTCTCTCACAACTCACAAATCTTAAGTCAAAAGAGATAAAATACTTTAATATAAAACCTTTTCTTTTTTTTTTTTTTTAAGAATTAAAAACCAAGAAAGCACAAATCAGGGATTAAAATCTTCTGTGTAACCATAAAAACAATCAATAGAATGTAAGACAACCTAGTGAATGAGAGAAAAAAATTATTAAACTATAGATCTGACAAAAGGTTTATATTCACAATACTTCAAAAATCCTAAAAGCTAAATATCTAAAAGCCAAAACAGTCTTATTTTCCAATGCATTGCTAAGATTTTTTTCAGCCCCAAGTTTATTAGGGTCATCATCAATCATTTGCTAACCACTAGGAGGAGCCAGCCTTGTCTAAATATTACCCAATTAAATTCAGTTTACTTGGAATAAGAGCTGGTCCAGATTATACATATTTTGTTTTTGCCCCTTGCAGTGGTGATTTCTATTCTATCTTATGCATTCATGGATTTTTTTTTCCCAAAAGAAAAGGATTAAATGAATCAACATGTGTGAAGTCTTTTAGCTAACACTTAATGAAGAGTTTAAAATCCCCAGGAGTGAGGGTTACCATAAAAATTGGAAACCGTTATTATCTTCCTAATAAATGACTTTTCCATTTGCTTTCCCTTGTGTCATTTTATTCCTAAGCTTCCACACTTCTTTTGAATTTAATTTTAAATGAATAAGAATGTCTGCTGAAGTCATTTTAAGTTAGAGAAATGAGCACGCTGCATATATTAATCAAATACACTTAGAAGAGATACACAATAGTGTATTTCTTTTCTTTTCTATTAGTATAGACCACAGTGCTGTATTTTTTTTTTAAGTTTGTCCTATTATTTACAGCTATATTTATAGGAATCTGCTCAAGGAGATCCAGATATTCTTGCCCTAAATCTACTATCATAAATCTTAGTAAAATATCCATTTTACATAGTTCTCAGAAATGTACAAATCCATATTAAAAGTTAAAATTTAAAAATTATATAAATAAAATGTGTTGAAGATGAAGAGAATACACTTGAAACAAGATTACAATTCATTTTAAAACAGTTTAAAATTAGTTTGAAAAGTATTAGAAATTAATTTCTGGAGTTTAATTTCTAACAGAATGAGTCAGATATGCTTGCTATGAATTTAAAATGTTTATTTTATGTTTAATACTGTAATTTATAAAAATTATCAAATATAATATGCAAGGAGAAATTTTGCAAAATATTTACAGATGCCTTTGTGTAATTACTGTGAGGGAAAGCTGCTTGTGGAGGAACTAGGAACTAGGTCAGGATTTGGGTTTGTTTTATCTTATCCTTACCTACAGCAAGTTTAATATACAAATTCTATAACAAGTGACAAATAAACAAAAGTATGTAAATGTATGTAACACAAATCTGTACTACATGAAGAGTTCCGATATAAAGACTTTAATATGCAAGCAAAACTGCAATATTTAAGGACAGTCCTATGAAAACTGGGAGAGGACAAGAAATGTCTGATCTGATGTAAATAACCTGGAGGTGCTGGTAAGACCCGCGTTTGCGGATCGTTCCCGATGCACGTTGCACAGCTTTTCTTTCCCCTGGATACAGATCAAGGCATCCATCACACAAAGGGAAGGGGAAGGTAGAAGATGAGACAGGGCGCATCCCAGGTTTTATGACCTGCTTCAGAGGTGCAGGGTTAGGGCAAGGTGAGAGAAAGCACATGCTTTCGCTGTTTTCTCAATTGTCAAAGCGTCATGTTTGGAATTAGCGTTTCTGAGCCATACGTGGATATTATTTTCTTAGTTTTATTTTTCTGTAAGACACCATAAAAATTAAAAGCAGATGAAAGGTCTAGAAGACAAGGAACCGCAAAGTGACCAACAATCCACTTAGATAAAAAGATGAGCTTGAATTAAGTACCTTCCTGGATCAGATTTTAGTGAAGTTGCATGAACTGAGCTCCCTTAAGCCTAACGCTACTTTCATTGGTGCTCCACTGTAACCAAGTAAAGTGACACATATCATGTATATGTTAAATGAGCAAATTTTTAAAAATTATTAGGCATTTTTATCTGTTAAATAAGAAGTCAAACCACATAAGGAGTTAATTTTTATTTTCCAAAATGCCTAATCCACAGTTAAATATTTTTTACTTGGTTAAAAAAGAAAAAATTATCACTGTGTATTCCTGGAATTAAAAAAGAAAACATAGATAAATATTAACTGTGCTTAAGCCAAGTGGAGTTGATGAACCATGACACTGCTACGTTGCAAAAGTGGCACACAATTAAACGATGGAAACAAGGGAAGTACTTCTGTCAGAGAATAATGAACCTGGAAAAGTACTCCTCCCAAAACACCAAAAACTTAAATTTTCATTCCCACAACTGAAACATTGTTGAGAACAAAGGATCAGCGCTATGTATAAAACTTAATGCAGTAGTGTCTTCTGCACTTGAGAAAAACATCAATTTGGCTCTCAGCTGTCTCTGTATTTGGGAATTACAGACCTCCCGTGACTGGGAAATGTTTTTGGTCAAGGGACCCTTGAGAGAATAAGCTAACCTTTGCTGAAATGTACATCACCTCTTACAATAATAATAAAGTTTTTAACTGGAAGAAAATCCTAATAGAAAAATAACAAAACTCCTTTAAACATTGATTGCTTTGTATAGGAGTTCAGATAAATGATTAAATGGGCCATTTTATCTAATTCCCTAAATACTCCTCAACCAGAAAACTCTAACCTTTTTTAGAAGGACAAATATAATGAGATAATTCAAATGAGAATTGGGTTTCTGTTTCTACCACTTAATGCCACTTACTGTTCAATACTGCGCAACTGATACAGCCTTTATCAGGCGTTTTCTTCATATTTCAAATAGACACTGCCAGGGGCCGGGGAGTCAGCTCAGTGGTTCCAGTGCCTGTGTTGCAAGTGCAAGGGCCCGGGTTCAATCCCCGATAACCACATACAATACTGGGCGTGGAAACTCATGCCCAGAAGCAATCAGCACCACATACCACAGTGCCGGACATGGTGGTTCATGCCTGTAATCCCAGCATTCGGGAGGCAGAGGCAGGGGGACTGCTGTGATGTGAGTTTGAGGCTGAGCTTGGGGTCAGCCTGAACTACAAAGCAAGACCTTGCCTCAAAAATAAATAAATAAAATAAAATAATAAAAAAAACCCAAATAGACACTGCCACACTGAGAGTTGTATTGAAGTTAATTTATGAGAACTACACAAAGTAGGTTAGCGAATGCAGGTGCCACTGTCAGCTCTGCTACAGCTTACTTATGCTAAGTAGGTTTCCTCAATCTGTAGCTTCTTCGTGTAATTTATTTCTTAGCTATCTCTCAGCTGAGAACAAGAATCCAGACTTGCACACTATCGAGGTAGATATTAACTCATTAAAGGAAGAAACTTGTTATTGTGACATTTTAAAATTTTAAAGTTTTCATTTGTAGTGAGTTCCCAAGAATGCAGCAGAAACTTTAAGACACATTCATGGAACTAGGCTATTACTGTCAATCACTTCCTAATACACCCCAGGAAATTAATTCCCTATGATTGACTTCCTCCCCCAGTTAACTGCTGAACTATTCTTTTATCTTGCACAAGAAATGACCAGAGGCTAGAGGATTATAACAAAATACATTTGTTATCTCATCATTTGCATTAGTGTGAAGTACAATTTGGTTCATCTGAGTTCCCTGCTTGGGGTCTAATTAGGCAAAAATAAAGCTCTTATCTGGATGGAATTTTATTGCAAGGCTCTGGGGAAAGATCTATTTCCAAGTTCCTTCAGATTGTCAGGAGAATTTAGTTCAGCTGTTAGAATGAGGTCTAAATGCTAGATTTTAGTTTTAGGCCAGTTTCTTCTTCTACCAACTGCTCAATGTGTCACTACACAACTCCCTCCACTTTCAGTGCATTAGTGCCTCAAATCTACCTCACACTTCTTATCTCTCTGATTTCCTTTTAGGGCACTAGCCACCCAAGATGCTCTTCTTCTAAAGGGCTTAACTGCAAAGGTTAACTGCAAAGAGACAGGGCATGGCCCTTGTGTCCATGAGCTAATGGCCTGTTGGATGAATCATACTCTGGGGAGGTCCAGACAAGTACAGCATCCCTGCCATATGTCTTTGTAACATCCATGGAAAGTGTGATTCCATTTGGGGTTACTCTTTCCCTTTTGGGGGCCATTGTCCATACTGACTAATATAAACCTTGCTCTTGTCTCACTAACTCCTGTCTCAGCTGCAGAGTCTTTTCTTAATATTTTTGCAGTACTAGGGCTTGAACTCAGGACCATTCCACTGAGCTACATACTCAGCCCTTTTATTAATTTTTATTTTGATACTGGTCTCATTAAGTTGCTATATTAATTGCTTTGCCTGGGCTTGAATTTGTGATTTTATGTCTCAGGTTTCCAGAGTGCTGGGATGGAAAGGTTGAGCCATCAAGTCCAGACTCCGCATACTCATTTGATTAGAATGCCATTCCCATTTCTTTGCCACCATTTAATCCTTGACATCTAGCACAGAGATGTACAGGAATTAGGTGCTCAGTACATGTTAACTGACAAAGAGCCTAAATTGGCAACAAAAAATGTTACAGTTACTATACCTGGATACTCAAATGCCTGTTTTTGGAACTATGAACTTTACAATGAACCTCAGAATTTCTGCAGGTGGTTTCTTCTTGATTTAGCTAGAAATGTCTGGTATGAAAAGAGTATAAACAAGACTTTCTGTTAACATTTAACATAGCATCTGACCTAAACCTTTTTACAAGAGATTCTCTGATTTAAAACATCTTGTTCATGTATAGCTGGAATAATCTTTTAAAAACAAACGTCAGATGATCTCATCTTACACCACCACAAACTAATAACTCCCTCAATGACTTATTTTATTTAGTAAAAAAGTAAGAAGCTAAGTCATAGTCCAGCTTTTACTGACCTGTGGTCTTTTAGTAATTTCCATCTCCATATCTTCTAGCATTTCAGTTCTCTGCAAATTAGTAACATGATACATTAGCACAAATGATCCATCTCAATAAAAATAAACCCAATATATTGGGATGTTTTATCTTTGATGAGAGTATTTTCAAATAAACGTTGCAGAAACTATTCCTGATATTAAATTAAGGAGCAGAGTATCAATTAGAATCCCAGCATTTCGACATCAACTCTCCCCTATTTTATGTATTCGTATATTTATTAAATGCTTCTCACATTGTTGGTACTATCCTACACTGACACCTTATCATTGGATTGCTCAAGAAGAAAAGCTTAATAACAATGAAATTTGAACTTTAAGTTTCTCCATTTTTCTACATCAAATATTTTCCTGAGTTCTTTAAACATATGTCAAGGCAGTATAGGGAATTATTTGAAATAAATATTGAGAAGGAGAATTCATTTTGATGGAGTTAATCTCCCAGGAATGTATAGCAATATTGTTGTATATCCATTTAAATCACATTCAGAAACTTCTGAAAATTGAGCCTAGACTGCTTCCCAAAGTAGAGGACAGTGTAACACTTAAGACTTTAATCTCTTTATGATAAATATTGCACTTAGAACTTTGCCATAGTTCTTATGATGAAACCCTTGCTCTTATTAGGATGTCTTATACATTACAGTACTTAGTAGAAGTCATTTGCAAATCAAATAAGTACAATTGATTGAGGAAACATAAATAGTGATAGTTAAAAATTTGGAAGTTATTTTTTGGTTTACATATTATTTGGAAACCTCTTTTCTAACAATGACTAAAAACTTACACACACACACACACACACACACACAGGAGTGAATCCTTTGTTGTAAAAGATTTAACATACATAGAGTGTAAGATTTCTATAGATTCATTGTGAGTGCTAAAAAAGAGGTTGAAAAAAAATCACGTGGCAGTCAGACTAGAGAACAGAAAAACATGATCCTATTAAATGGAATGGGAATAGTAAATTTTAATGTGATGTATGTCATGCAAAAGTTAAAAGGCATTTCCCCTCAAAATTAAATTAAAAACATATGTCTTATCCTCATTCCAGTAGGTTATGTTGCCCCAGTAGTGAAATAAACTTCATGAACAGATTTCATATCAAATTCTTCATTGTATGGAAATAAAAAACTCACATAAATAATACAGTTTATTACATGTATTGTCATTAAAAATGCTATAGTAAACTTATACACATTTGTATGACAATAAATCTTTATCCCAAAGTAAATAACATAAAATCAAAATTCCTCTATGAAAAGAGTATGATAATTTATTACATCATGTAATATACACAAAACTGAAAAAAAGTTACCCCTAAATGTCTGCAGTCTCTAATGCATTTTAGGTAAGAGAAAAAGAAAAATGAATTTCTAAGAGTCAATTTGGTAAACATAACCATAAATGTATTTTAAGGACTTGGAAATCTACCTTTCAAGAAAATATAAGCAAAGTTACATTTTGTGAATTTGTACATTGGATTATTTAACTAAATAGCACAAATACTTTGGGGGAAACTGGAGAATTTGTAAGGGTATTTCAGAGTCCTTGGCTGTAGTGATTGATCATGTGTTGCACTGAAATAAAAATACTAATTTAGTTTCTTCCTGGTTAGTGACATACAGCTCCTAAAACGCTTGGAGCCTCTGAAATGCTGATTGTCTTCCTTACACTAATAGATTACCTATAGCGGCAGCTCCGTGGTAGTCTCAGGATGAGGTCTGGATCCAGAAACATCTTATATGTGATTAGATTTTCAGCTTCCAAAGAGAGGAGAAAGAAGGAAGAGTATTTGAGTTGATCACCAATGTCAATGATTAAATCATGTATGAATCCTCCATAAGCCTCCAAACAACTGGTTTCAGAGAATTTCTACATGGCTGAACTCATGCAGGTTTGGAGAGTTGTGAAACAGAAGAGAGCTTAAAAGCAACACCACTGCCCACGTGCCTCACATTCCTCATCTCATCGATGTAGCGGGTCATTGGTAACCTCTGTAATATCTTTTATAATAAATCAGAAAATATGCTTCTCTGAGCTCTGCGAGACTTCCTAAGAAATTAACTCAATGAAGGAATTTCAGAAACATTAACTTTAAACTCAGAAGTTAGAAGCAAGGGTGAAACAGCCTAGGGTGTGGGCTGGCATGTGCAGCAGGCACTGTTGTGGGATTTCACCTGTAATCTATGGGGACTGACAGTTTCCCCAATTAAGTGGAATTGGAGAATGCTCAGCTATTGTCTGGAGGAGGTTTGCTCCCTGCAAAAGTATGGAAAGTGGCAATTGGCATGTGAGTGTAGGAAAAACACTGTAATTTTTACTATCTCTTATGGCATCATAGTGACTTTTGGCTTTTGGAATTGGTCAATTTTCAAGAGCTTGTCAATTTGCATTATTTTCTTAGTTTAATTAATATTTCATTCTGTTTCAATTAATGAAAATTTGTGAATGCCAGAGTTAATTTAAGCAAAAATTTTCTTCTTTGCACTATGATTCACAATAATCACTTTACCTAGTCATATATTTTCAAAGTGAAAATACTGTTTTTGTTTGAGTGTAAATATAGCGTATATATAAAATTGAAGTTAACTCAGAGTACTGTAAAGAAAAAAATTTAAAGACCCAATTTAAAAATGGGCACCTGAAATGAATGGGCACTTTTCAGAGGAAGAAATAAAAGCAGCTAAGAAGCATACAAAAAATGTTCAATATCACTAGTCATTTGACAAATGCAGATGAAAAAACACTAATTTTTCATCTCACTCCACAAAGAATGGCTGCTATCTCAGAATTAGCCAGAAAAAAATGTTGGCAAGGCTGGGGAGAAGAAGGAACACTTCTCCACTCTTGGTGGGACTGTAGACTAATACAATCTCTGTGGAGATCAGTTTGGAGATTCCTCAAAAAGCTAGGATTGGAAGTCCCATTTGACCCAGCCATCACCCTGCTAGGTATATACACAAAAGAATTAAAAGACTCATATCACAGTGACATATGTGCACCCATGTTTATACCAGCTCAGTTTGTGATTGCCACATCTTGGAAACAACCCAAATGTCCATCAACTGGAGACTGGATAAAAAAGCTGTGTTTCTTCTACAGAATGGAGTATTACACTGCCATAAAAATAAGTTTGAAGCATATACCTTGAGTATATCCTCATCAGTGAAATAAATAGGTCACAGATGTGTAAAAAGCTCATCTTTTCTCTGAGAAAATAAAGATGTAAATGAGCTCTAGAATATATGTTATATATTGTGAAATATATTCTTATGAGAAAATAAAGATGTAAATGAGTTCTAGAATGTATGTTATATATTATGAAATAGAAAATACTCCAAGTGAAATGGGGTGGAGGGGGAAAAATAATGAGATTATAACAAAAAAGAAAGAAATCAAAGTTTACATATACAGGGGGTGGGGTGGTAGGGTGGATAGGGCTATGGGAAAAAATGAGAATTAATTGTGTCATATACTGATACAAATTCTCATTATTGTGTGCAATCATAAAGATTTCAATAAAAAAGTGACAATCATTTATATTCTCAAAATTAGAAATCATTTCTATTAATTCTGGGGCATATAATTCCAAACTTATTTCTAGTAATAATTATGAAATGATGTGTGTGTGTGTATATACACACACACACATATATATATATACATATATATATGTATATATATTTAGATGATGATGAAATTATACAAAACTGGGACTTGGGAATTGTTGTCTACTTTCATATTGTTGATATTATTTGTATTAAAGAAAGATATATGTCAATTGACTATTAGCTGTTGTATGTCCTGTTATGTTTAGGTAAGATTTATGCATATAATGTATAATAATCCCCCAAAATGATTAAACTATGCAATATATTTATCATAAACGTGATATACAATTGTTTTATCATTAGTTAAGCAATCATTCAATGGTGTGGATGATCTTGTACTTTTTTTACATGAGAAAAATACAATTATAAAGGAATCTTTTAATCCATGCCTATCAGAAATGAAAAGAAACAGATTTTTAAAAAGCAGTAATCCACACAGTATTTGAACAGCGGAATCAATGAGTTTGATGCTTTATATACATGAAATTGCATCCAAGTACATAATTTTGTTTTTATCCCTAGTAAAGAGCATATATTTTTCAATTATGCCAAATAAAATTTAAGAAATAATTGAATAATAAAAAGTTACACATTTTGGGTACAAAGAAAACTCTTTAAACTTGGCATAAGAAATAATTTTCTCATATACCATCTATTAGAAGAACTATAAAATTTAGATTAATGAGATTAATGAAATAGAATAATGTTCTATGCTGTGCAGGAACAAATCAAAGCCAAACCAAAACTTTTAGGGAACAGAATAAAATGATGATTAAAATGCTTTTCATTATTAAAGAGTTAAGTAGTTATTTCTACCCACTGGCCCAAGTTCTTTGTTTATTTCTCCAGGGCTTAAAAAAAAATTGAGACTAACTTATGAGAATTAATGTTGTACCACTATAGATCTCACTTGGCAATTT
Organism: Petromus typicus; assembly: GCA_004026965.1. NCBI lineage: Eukaryota > Metazoa > Chordata > Mammalia > Rodentia > Petromuridae > Petromus > Petromus typicus. Next base: position 65,024 of record PVIR01001188.1, on the reverse strand, counting down.
ACATTTGCTATTTCCCTATCCATTTCTGTTTTTATGTCATCTTTTCTTTTTTGTTTTATGCTTTAGTGCTGAGTTTGAAAACACGTGTAGTCTTTTTAACAGCTGGCTGCATGTGAAGCCACTGGCCACCTGTGGTTCTACCTTCCTGTGCACACCTCCCTTCAATTTAGAGTCTCCTGTCTGAGGATGGAGCTTTATTCTCCTTGAATTCTCTGATATTTGACATGGGCTTCTCCAGTGATAGCTGCTTTCCATTCTATCCTTCTGTGCTAGCTGGCTTTGTTTTCTACTTGACTGTATAACGTGGACTATAACTTCGCTTCCTCACCTGTAAGCTGTAGGGACATGACCTCAAATTTCTACCAAGCATAAAATAAAACATAAAATGGAAAACTAGCCCAGAGATATCTCAACAAAGACAACTTGAAACTCTCTGGATCATTTGTACCCCTTGTTGAAAACAAACAGCCAAAGATATGTTAAAGTTACTTAAAAATGGCATGCATTGTATTTTAAAGTTGTTTGTGTTGTATGGTCTTTGAAAATATAATTTGCATAAAGAAAATAATATCTTGTATAATATAGAATAAAAAGATATGAGTAATTTATCTGTAGTTAGTTTAATAATATTTTAAAATAATCTATAGGTTTCTGTGCCTCACTGATTTAAGAATTTTTAGAGGAATAGATAACTGGCCTTATTTTGCTGATTAAAAATATTTTTAGAAAAAATACTGTGTCAAAAAATAGGCTTGCATTTTCAAAAAAGATTATAGGTACAAAATGGTGGCTGAATTGTGTGTGTGTATATATATATATATATATTGTGTGTGTGTATATATATATATGTATGTATATATATATACATATATATATATATGTATATATATATATATATTTAATTATCTATTTCAGAGACTATAACAAAGAGGTATCCTTATGTGCACATTTTGCTTTTCACATAAAATATTACTGTGCTTTGTAGCACTGTTTAAAAAATTTCAAAAGTCATTAATAAGAATTGCTCTCTCTCTCATACAATTCCCCATGTACAAAGGGAAAAGAGTGGAGAGACAGAAAATATGAAAAAAAATGAAGTTATTCTCCCTTACCCAGAAATTTAGATTTGGAATGCCATATAATATTTTGTATATTTTAATTATATATATAATTAAATATTATATATAATATTATATTATATTAATTATATAATATATAATTTTTTGTTACTTTTTCTGGTTACTGAGACAAAATACCTAAGACCCAAAGTTTGGCTCATGGTTTGTTGATGTTTCATCCATAATCAGCTGGCTCCAAGGCAAAGTAGCATGGCAGGAAGGCATCACAGAGGAACAACAGCTCATGGTGGGAGGAAAACAACAACAAGCTATAAGCACTGACAATCAGCGACAACCCTCTTTCTGTCTCACATTACATCCAGGCTACTCACTCCTAGGACAGGTAGCACTCACACCTTTAATCCTAACACTCTTAATTCTCTCATCCTGTAATAAGTCAATCCCAGCATGTTTGATCCCAGCCCCACACATCTTAGATCCAGCCGCCTCTGAAAAACCTACCTTGTAATTCCATGAGGCTTTGGGGAAACATCTAGACAAAACCCAGAATACATAGCCGAGATTTATAAGTATTTATAAGTGTTAACATTGTGTTCAATAATAGTTTGTACACTTTTTATCATTTTCTACTGGACAACCAGGACTTTTTTATGGGAGAAAAAATTACTACAAAGATGATAATTGGTAGTAAGAGATATTTTCTCTTTAAGAATATAAAAACAGGCCATAGAGTTGAAAAAACAGCAAGAGTTGTATATAATTTTGAAAAAGAGTAATTAATATAATGTGCTTTTATAAAAAAAATATTTTGAGGTGTGTATGAAGGGAGATAGATTTAATGAGATCTCTCTGACCTCTCCCAGGAAAAGCCAACTGTGTGACAGGACGCAGGAGAAACTAAGCTTCATTAACTGAATTGATATATAAAAACAAATTTTCCTTCAATACTCTAAGCTAGATCCAAATACCAGATCATGAAAAAAAAAAAATTCCCAGCTTCCATTATAAAAGCACAGTACTCTCCAATGACAGAGACACTATGAGGGATCAGAGTACACTCCATCTTCTTCTGGGGAGATCTTCAAGGAGGAAACTAAAGAAAAACAAAGACAAATCTTCTCAGCAAGCTTTGTAAGCCACACATCACCTTAGTGTCCTTTTCTCCCATGAAAAGTAACAGAGACAGCAGTAAGCAGCTGGGCCTGAGATCCTCCTCACGATACTGCTAGTGCAGGTCCATGAAGTTAGTTTCTAACACAGTGCTACAAAGAAGGCTCTGCTTCTCGAGATAACATTATTGTTGGCTCACCAAGCACCTCATTTCATGATATGGAACCTCAAAATCAATTAATATTAATTTACACCAATAAAGAAATGCTCAGAATTAGACATACACAAAGATGAACTATTCTATATAGAGTTTTGCATTTTATCATGCAGGAAAAAGTGTATTTCACCATCACAGTAATCATTTATGTGGGCTTTGAAGAATTTGCCTTCAGCTTAGAGAAGACTGGGGAATAATGTCAGAGCTGCTCTGGGAAAACAATGAGCCTAAGAAATTAAGGCAAATAAACTTCCATTATCTAATAGTTGAAAATGCCATTCATTTAGATTTATGCCTCAAAATGGATTGGTAAAGTCAATAGAAGTTAATAAAAAATGAGAAAAGAAAGTGATTATGGTGTCTTATACTCTGTTTTCCCAGTCATCTTTCCTATAACCACAAAATGATGCTAGGAAATTAAAAAAGAAATAATTATGAAATATAAAACATTCAGAGATGTTTCCTTGAATAAATTCTGCCACTTAAAAGTGATAACTATAATTAATCTGTTTTGTTATATGCCTGAGTATTGTTTAAATGTGGCAAAAATACCTTAAATGACTTTCATTTCATATTTATATTATGTCAAAGAAGGTATAATGAAGTATACATTGATAAGTACATATCATTCCTAAAAGGTGACACTATGATATTTCTAATTTTGCATATGGAGAAATTAGAGTATTAGGCAAACATTATGTCACTTAGTCAAATTCTCAAGACTGGTAAATGACAGAGCCACTTGGACAGCAAGTCTATGTATTAAAATGTCAGAAATTGTAATTCAGTAACAGTTTTTTATTACTATAAGTCATGGTAGGTTATTTATATAAAGAAGATGGATGCCAATACTTCTTCCTCCCTAAAGAAAGATTTTTAAAATTAATACTTCAGATTTTTTTCAAAAGAGTAATCCCAGCAAGTTTATACCAACTAGGTACACTAACAATGGTAACTAATTTTAACCAGTTGTTTATGGTATGCATTTTCTGAATAAAGGTCATCTTTAATTTTTGTGAGTCAAGATTAATAAATAGGGAAGAGAAGACAAATGATTCTTTCAGAGTTTGTGATCTATATTATACCAAATAAGTGAATAAAAGCCCAAAAAGAATTGCTATATGCAAGTAACTGGAGTAAATGGTTCCAAACATTTAGCAACTGTCCAATAAGTGATTTAAGGTTTGAAAATTTTTTCTACTTAAAAAAATAACATGTGAATTGATTATTTATAGACAGAATGAGTTACTTCATTTTCCTGTCTCAGTAAAAATTTAGGTAAGATTTTTTGAGATAATACATAGGAGAGATTCATAAGGTGAGATTGTGCTATATTTGATTTCTGTCTTGGCCATCTCCTCACTGTTCATCTAGAGCTAATTATGATCAATTTTTCTTTGGACTTGTATTTTCCATATGCCTTGGTAAATAGAATAAAGTCTCATCAGAGATGTCTATGTCTTAAATCTCATAGATCTAAATATGAATGTTGATAAAGAATTATGTTTTGAATGGTTCAACCGAAGTTCATGTTTAAATTTGACTCCCATTTTGAAGTAATAAAGCAGGGAGACTTAGTAAGTGACTAGAATACAATTTACACAAAGAATAATGGGTTACCTGGATTGTAGGTCTTTCATAAAATCCAGTTTAGCTCTGTCCTTTCATGCATCTTTCTCCCCATGGCATGCCCTGCCACACTTCAAGACTCTACCGAAAGTCCCAGCCAGTAGGGCAGCCCTCTTCCAAACCAGCCTTTAGACCTTGGAGCTCCAAGACTATACAACTATGAGCTGAAAAAACACTTATTCTTTACAAGTCATGCAGTCTCTGGTATTGAGTTAGAGTAACAGAAAACAGATTAAGACATGTGGCATAGGGCAATAAATGGCAGATTAAAGTAAGGTGAGTAAGCAATACTCTCAGATAAGAGAAACTATGCTGTCTTTACTGGGAAAACCTAACTTAATCACACCATCCTTAAGAGATATAAGATAAGGTTTCAAAGAACCAGAGAAATAGCAGCTTGAAAAGGCCCCTTTGTCTTGTTCCTGGCTTTGAAAGCAGAAGAAGAAGCCATAAGTAATAGATCATAGGAAACTTCTAGAGATTCAAAAAAAAAAAAAAAAAAAAAACAAAAACAAAGAAACAAGATCTTCCCTAGAGCCTCCAAAATCAAACAATACATTCCTTTAGCCTCGTATGGCTCCTTTCCAACTTTTGTCCTCTAAAATGGTAAAATAATGAATTTGTTTTAAACTGCTCATTTATAGCCACTCATTAAAACACTAATAGAAACCCAACACATCTGCTAAATAGGAATATTAAGAACAGGGTAGTTGTGAAGATTGAAAGACATATGTGCTCAGTGTACTGCCTGGTGCAGGGCAAGAATCGATAAGTGGTAGCTGATAATAATCAAATTATTTTTATCAGTAACATTTCATTGTTATTTAAATACTGATAAAAACAATAAAAGATATAAACTGAACTCTATTTTGTCGAAACAAGAATGACTGCATCACTGGTATGTGATATTCCAGGGAATGACTGAAAATCTTAAAATTTATGGTAGACAGAATATAAACTGGGGTAAGTATTAACATTTAGAGAAAACAGAAACCACGGGAGAGTCCTCATATTCTTTTTATCCAACTGAGCACTTTAATGAATATATTTAAATACTTGGAATAAATCTGTGTGTTTATTTCAACAAAACTTGATAGCATCAAAATTCCCAAGGGTGTAAGATACTCAGAATTTCCATTTTCATGAATAGCTTCACTTTAGAGATAACTAAATATATCTCATCTCCATAGGTTGAATTTTGATAGAAATCATTTTAGATAGCATCTATTCCCCACACTCCCAAAGATGGGAAATCAATTTAACAAGTCATTTTATTCCAGATGACTTCAACTGCCCACAATTTCAAAAGTGATTATTTCATGAACAGATGAGATTTTTGAATTGTTTTTAAAGTGAAAACACCTTTAATGATATTTATCATATTCATTTACACAAAAAGGTTTTAATACACTTAGCTTTCATGCTATGGTAGAACATTTAGTTTTATACTTTGCTTTCTCTGAGTCACGAGTGAATCTCTTAAGCTTAGAAAAGCATTTTATTTTTCTCTTCAAAATTTGGCAAGAATAAACATTAGGCTTGCATTTCAAATCTCTTTAGTGACATCATGCTACATATATATATTTTTTTTCTTTAGAAATCCATTTTATGACACTTGTACTTGGTAACAAATCTCTACTATTACCCTTTAAAATTTTCATAGATATTTTTAGTACACACACAAGCAATGCAGGTTTGAAATGATGTAATATGAGTGACATACACCACATTTTGCTGTGGTAGGCATAAAAATGGATTTAAGGTTGAGTTTGCTTCTTTTTAGGCATCGTGGTTCAGATAACTTTACACAGGAGATTATAGAAACCCATGTGCTTGTGCTTATTGTGTGTATCAAACATTTTATTTTATATAAAAGACATTTTACTTAAAAAAGAGAGTCTAACACAAAGATAATTGGAGTGGGACATAACTTAGTGAGTCAACCATAAATGAAGTAGAATAAAAGTCAAGATTAATGCACAACATTTACACTTGGCGCTTTATGGAGATTATGAATGGTGACAGAAGTGAAGAGACTGTAGTAGGGATGAAAAATCTCAATTAAACCAGAAGTCCTTAGAAATTTTGTGTTTTTTATACATTTCCTGATACATTACTGATAGTTTACAAAAAGATGAAAACAGACTCCAAAACAAGATTGTGTGCAATAATCTATAAATAAACTTCCCAAGAAGGTGTAAGGGTAAGTCTTAACTTCTATATGTGAATATTCATGGCTCTGGGACTACTCTTGTCAGACTTCCAGCAATATAATTAAAAAATCAAAATACCACAAAAAGCTCACTTATTCTCTGACCTTTTAAAAATTACTTATAGGGGGACTGGGGATTTAGCTCAGTGGTTCTGGCACCTACCTTGCAAGCGCAAGGGCCTGGGTTCGATCCTCGGTAACCGCATACCATACTGGCTGTGGAGACTCACGCCCAGCAGTAATCAGTACCACATACCACAGTGCCGGGCATGGTGGCTCACGCCTGTCATCCCAGCACTCGGGAGGCAGAGGCAGGAGGCTGGCTGTGATGTGAGTTTGAAGCTGAGCTCAGGGCCAGCCTGAACCACAAAGCGAAACCCTGTCTCAAAAAACCTTAAAAAAAAATTACTTATAGGGACAAATTTTGAAATATATCAGTCATCTTCTCTTTAGAAAGAAATTTCCTTGATGTTATTTTCTATTAAAATTGATTATATTATACAAACTGTTCTTTTGTTTTCTATTGATCTTAACTTCAAGATTCTATAATATCCTCTTCCTGATACATGGTGCATTTTAGAATGTATTTTCATGAGCTCATATTAATTTATGAATTACTGGGTTTCAATGTAATGTTTTATGCATGCATCTAAATAATTTGGTTATATCCACCTTCCCTTAAAACCTCCTCCCCTTTATTCTCTTCCTTTTGTCTAATACTCCTCTCTCATTGGTATATTTTATTCTAGTTCTGTAAATATATTACTTGTAATGCTTTCAGTTTTTCTCTCTTTATTTTTTACTATTTTGTTCTGTTTATTTTCACTTTTCTATTTTTCTATCAAAGTTAGGAATTTGACTATTATTTCTCTATTCAAATCTAAGACCAAGAACTAAAAGCCCTGTAGAAACTCTGAGTTGAGAATTTATATTTGCTCATACATTACATACACAAACAATGACCTAGTAGAAGAATTTTACTGGGGAGCTCCCAATGTACATTACATTACCTATAGTTCTTTGGTTGGTCTGTCTGAATCTTCTGTCTGATATGCACCACCATATGAACAGAATGTCCTAAAATTTCTAAACATTCACAAATTCATGCAGACAAATTTTAGACCACAGGCTTCTATTTGAAACTAGCAGTAGGAAATGTTGCAAATTTCTTAATATTTTTTAAGGACTGGTGCTGCAAAAGAAGTTGGCATCCTAACTCACACCTTGCTTGAAATTCATCTTCCTTCCTCCTGTCTTCTCTTCCTCTATCCCTGGAGAGAACCACGGAATATTTTACTGACCAATTTACTGATTTGGGGGGCTGGCGTCTCCTCTCCTATTTTCTTTGTTTTCTAGTTTTATGTCCTATAACTCAGTATCATTGAAAGACTACTCACACAGATTTTGACACAGACTCCTATTTAGTTTAGTATATTTTTATGGGAGGAATAGAAATAAAAATCAATATATTTAATTTTTTTCTAAAGTGGAAGTAGTCTCTTACAAGTTTTTATAATTGATCTTATGCGTAGTGCGAGAACATAACACTCCACAGAGAGAATGATGGAGACCAGGCATTATATTCTTCCTATAGCAGCCTCCTTCCATTAATATCCAGAGGATCATTTATGGAGAAGCAATTCTCTTTTCCTTGGATTCTAAGGACAGTAGTATTAATTTGCATACTTGTATAAGCAGACCATCGCCCTCAGAAATCATTTAACCACTTGATTCAAATTCCTTCCACATAGTTATATAATCCCCTTTCACTGGCATGTAGATGTCTCATATTACAATGTTTTGAACGTAAATACATGTTTATATATTTTGAAAAAGTTTATCAGTTGCATATGTTTATACTGGAGGGATGTTTTTTAGTAATCATTCATTCTCCATCCTGATTGCCATTTTCTTACTATTAAAATGTAGGAAAAGTTGACACAATTTCTTGCAGCTCCTCAGATATTCGACAGAAAGTAACTGAGGAACTGGCAAATTAGTCCTTTGTGAATAGATGGCACTTACATTTTTCAATTCATGCCAATAGATTTATGTTTGCAATGCTAGCAAGGATGAGATTGGTATTTCTTGTGAAATGTAGTTTGCTCGATCCTTTTGATACTTCTCAACTCCGCTACTAACACTTATGCTTTTCTCTGCCTTCTTTTTTGTTTTTTTATATTAGATTTATCTTTTTGATCATTGTTTTCAAACATCTTTCTAATTTTATCACTAATAAATACTTTCATGATTAGTTCCTGGAGTTTCTTCAGTATTTCTATATATGTATGAATCAGCTGCAAAAATTGGAATAAGGCACATTGGCATCCTGACTAGAACGGCAGGAGCAAATGTAAAAAAGAGTTAGCACACCCTGGATGTTCCCTAACAGTCTCTTAAATTGTTGCTTTTATTGGTAGTTTATAATGTTCAGCCAACCAGGTTTACACCTTTTATCAGGATTGGTTTTGATGTTTCACAATTACATTTGCACAGGGAATTATTTGCTACAGTTTTGCATGCCATTTTTACTTGGAATAGAAAACATAATTAGTTTGATTAAAGATGGAAGCACAGCCTCTGAAAACTACATAGATTCTCTTGGCCTATGTCTAATTCAATTTGTAAGGAGAAAGTAAAAGTAGAAGGCGTGGAGAAAGTACGTAGGAAGTGAAGAATTAGAAATGATCACACAGTTAATGACGGTTTTTGTTTAGCCAAAGCAATGACATGCATACTTATTTCTTGCAGGAGTAAACTTACTGTCTTATACCCCACTGGTTCAAGTTACCTGAAGAAAACATATTAAGTTCTGAAGTAGAGAACAAAAGTAAGCATTGCATCTGAGATCATTTTCTACTCCCTTCCCAAAAGAGAATTACTGGTCATAATTTCCCCATCTATTTTCATTACTATGTTATTATAATTATAATATTATTGTTAATCTTTCCTATGCATAATCAATAAATTAAACTTTGTGTAAACTATGTGGGTAAAAATATATTAAAGCCTGATCCTATGAAAATTTCAGGCAACCACAGGGATCTTAGAATGTATCTTCGGCGAATAAGGGACACTGTCACACACCATGAAGGTCATATCATTATAATATAATAAAATTAGGTTTCTCACAGGTTTGCCTCATTTTAATTGTGTCATTAAACATGAGTATATCATTTCCTGTATTCTTCTGGGTCCTTAAATCAGACATCTCATTTGATATCTGAATTTCTATAATGCTTTTCCATTTTTTGTCTTCTTTTACCGAAACTCATATGAAAATTTTACTACTGCTATTTGTTTATTATATACTGTGTGAAAATTCATCCAAACTCATTGCTTGTCAAATAGACTGAGGGTGGATTTTCTGGGCTCTCACCACCTCTATCTGGATCACCTGCTCAGAAACTGTTCTCCACAGCTTGTGGTCCAATTTTGTTCTGAAGGACCTTCCCTCATGTCTTCAGCCTCCACCCCTGCTGCAGGGTGCAGGAGTACCAGCATCTCTGCTGTCAAGACTCTTCCACCTCAGTGCCCACTCAGGTAGCTTAGCTTGTGAGGACTGTAGCTGGCCAGACATATTAAGTTACAGCCATGGTCTTTATTGTGACACAATAATTTACTGTGGCATAATTCATATACATACGATAAACTAAACTATATTCAAAAATAAATTTTTGGCTTTTCACAAAAGCCACAGTCTTTTCACAAGACTGAAGTGTCTAAGTAGTTTTAGTTGACATAGAATCACTGTTTTTGAGTGGTTGCTAGTTGGAAGGAGTAGACAGAGTAAATTAGCTTTAGTGTATCAATAGTTAAGGTAAAGCAACTGATGTGACTTAAAGTACAGTTCATAAAACTCAGAAGAAATGGAAAATTGCCCTCAACTTTATATTATAATCTCATTTCTAGTGTAGATACGTATTTCTTTTTCTTAAGTTCTAGTATGAAGATTTTAGGAAAATGTATAGAAAAGTTGAATAAATATTTGTTAAAAAGATTTTTTTTTTTTTTTTTTTTTTAGACAGGGTCTTGCTTTGTAATTCAGGCTGGTCCTGAGCTCAGCCTCCAACTCACATCACAGCAATCCTGCCTCTGCCTCCCGAGTGCTGGGATTACAGGCGGAGCCACCACACCCAACACTGTGGTATGTGGTACTGATTGCTGCTGGGTGTGAGTCTCCACACCCAGTATGGTATGTGGTTACTGGGGATCAAACCCTGGCCCTTGCATTTGCAAGATAGGCGCTGGAACCACTGAGGTAAATCCCAGGTCCTGTTAACGAGATATTTTAAACCAGAAGTTTTACAATAAAGTCAATACAACACTTTCCAGGTAAATCTAAGAACTTTTTAGTGTCCCTAAATGAAAGCTTTCAACAATTCACTTTAACCACGAAGCATAATCGTTTATCTATCTATATCTCTCCTTTATTTTCATACCTCTAAAATATCATAAGTTGGGTTCAGAAGTCAGTCTTTAAACTAATTTTACTTGATGTAGTTGTACTTGGAATCATTTCAGAAATAAGATACATAACAACTTAAACAATATTTAAAAATTAAGTGAAATTAAATTTTTGAGTGGTTCTTGAAAGAAGTAGAAAAAAAAGAATAAGTCCAGTGAAAAGGTTATGATAAAAATTCACTTTAAAATGTACTGCATGTATTTTTCTTGACAAGCTATGAATGTAATGTGTTGTGACAGAGTATACATACATAAGGAATGTTATTTTTTGCTACTAAAGAGAAAATCAAAATTCCTTTAAGGGCATTTATAGTGAATATTTTGTGTGATTTAGTAAATTACTATCATCACATACTATCCCTCATTGAAAGAAAGTGTTGTAATATCAAACCTCCTTTAGTAAAAGCACATCTACAAGAATCATAAAATAACACAGTTGGATGTTGTCTCTTTGGTACAAGGATGCAAGCTATCAGTGTATCATATGAAATGTAAAGGTAGATGCTGGGCAGCAGATAAGTTCGGTGTTTCTTTTCCTTATCCTAGCCCCAGAGAAAAGTTAGGAGGTTAAGATCATGATCTCTGGAAAAAACCTGGTATGCATATATTTCATATAAATAAATAAATAAGGACTTACTCAAAAGTTGCACTACTCAAAAATGAAAGGACAGGGGGCCGGGGAGTTAGCTCAGTGGTTCTGGCGCCTGTCTTGCAAGCGCAAGGACCCTGGTTTGATCCCCGGTCACCACATACCATACTGGGCGTGGAGACTCACACCCAGCAGCAACTAGTACCACATACCACAGTGCTGGGCGTGGTGGCTCATGCCTGTAATCCCAGCACTAGGGAGGCAGAGGCAGGAGGATTGCTGTGATGTGAGCTGGAGGCTGAGCTCAGGGCGAGCCTGAACCACAAAGCGAGACCTTGTCTCAAAAACCTTAAAAAAAAAAAAAAAAATGAAAGGAGAAAAGGCTAATGGAACAATTTGGTAATAGAAGCAATATGTTCTAACCTTGTGACTTAGGATATCTAATTGCCCTCCCCCTAAAAACTTGCAGATAGAGAGATTGGTAGCTTAGAGACAGAAAGGTTCTTCTTTGCAATTTTTGGAATTATTAATAAAGTTACAAAAATAACTGGCAGAAAAAGACAACCAAGAACATCCTTCAATATAATACTGTGAAATAAAGTTCCCATTAATTTTTTATATCTTTTTAGAACCATCTAAAGCAATAGATATTTTTCAAAATTTTAATTGTGAATATTACATTCACTACAACAATTCTTTATTTGTATTCTAATTCTAACCTAGCTCTAATCTGATTTATAAAGCCCTTAAACTTTAAGAACAGAACATACATAAAATATGCATTATTAATGTCTTTCTATCTCTTCCCAAAATTCATATTGATTATGTCATATATTGTGGAGAATCATTGATCACTTAATTTATCAATCCTTTATGCAGAGTGTTGAAGTCAACTCTATAAATCTATGGTAGTAAATTTCTTAGTTCAATTTCCCTCCACCCACAGGAACTTTCCAGCATTCAAATTAATGAAGAACTTTATTATGCCCATTCTCAAACATAATCCTATTTACTGACAGCCAAGCTTTGATCGAGTGTGTGTCCCTTTAAATCTTTGGATTGCCTGTCATTGAATGATTTAGGCATCAGCAGAGTGCACTTTAATTAGCCCTGAGAAAATCACGGTAGGGATGAAACAAGTTGACTTTTTATTTTTCTGTTTGTACTAAAGGCAAATAAAATCACATAATTGGATTTTTTAAAAAACCATTGTCAGTCCTCTAGAGTATGCCTTGTTGCAGTTATGATAGCCTTATCTATATGAGTGTCACACCTCTTTCAGAAAGGCCTTCTTCAAAGTCAGAAAGGTGTTGTTCCCGGAACACTGTTTAAATTGTTCTCTGCTGGGAAGGCCTCCACATCATGCACTTCAAAGAACCTGCTTATTACTCAGCATCACGAGCCTGCAGCTGCGGGGCAAGGTCCTGAGCACCAATGTGCTTCTGACTTAGAGCTCTAGTGACAGAAAGAGGAAAATCAATGAGGTATATGAGGTAGAGGGGTCTGTGTAGGAGAGTCAGGAGTTTAGATGCCTCTCTATTTGCCATAGAAGTCACATGGGTATAAGAATAAATTGTAGGTTTTTTCTACCTTCTTGAGCACCATATCTAGGACGCCTTTCATAGAATGTACGTCTCCACTGAAGAAATGTCATGATAATACTAAGTAATGCAAGATACTAAGTACTGCAAAATACACCTTCCCTGTTTGTGAATTCTGTGTCCATGGGTTCAGCCAATGGAGGCTAGAAAGTATTTGGAAAATAACTGCATCTGTACCAAAATGTATAGACTTTTTCTTCAGTCATAATCTCTTCAACAATACAGCGTAGAAGCTATTTATATACCATTTATATTATATTTTGCGTTCTGAGTTATATGGAGGTGAGTTGAAGAACAGGGAGGATGGGGGTGTCAGATATATGTATATGTGTAAGATATACATCATTTTCTACAAGAAATTGAACATCTTCAGATTTTATTATTTCACAGTCCAGGAAGCAGTCATCTATAGGCATTAAGGGACTACTGTATTCTTAAACACTTTGATTTATAAAAATTATTCAAATTAATAAATATTTTGTTATGTCCCCATCCCCTGATTTTACTTTACACTGCTTCATTATAAGCATAGAATGTAGGTATATTCTAAACTCTGAATTTGTTGGAATGAAATAGTCATATAGTTCTGCAAAATTATTTCTTTTAGGTTTGATTTCAAGAATCAAAAGGGGTTTTTTTTTCATATAGGAACTGTTTTAATTGAATGATGAAAGGTTTTTGAGAAATTAATACCAGTTGTAAAAGGACCAAAAGGCTGTGTGTAGATTCAGTATAAAACCCTGAACAAAACACTAGACAGAAAATTGAGCAGAACATTTAAAATATATCATATATAATATGGTGGTCTAGTGAGGTTTAGTTCAAAGGTAAAAAAATGGACTCAACATTTGAAAATCAATAGGTATAATTCATTGTATGTTTGAAATAAATTCTATATATTAAAGTCCACTGTATTAATGGAATAAATAAAATGATATGATCACTCCAACAAACATCAGTAACATAAAGATTTTGATAAATTTTAACATTCATTCATAATAGTCAACTTTAAACAATGTGAGGTAAGAAATAAATTCTGAAACTTCATAAAAGCTATTATCTTATTTCAAGATAAATAATTTTTTTCATCTTAAGTATAAGCAAAAGATGAGGATGCCCATTTGCATCACTTTTATACACTGTTTTGCTAGATGACTTAGTAGAGCTCTTATGAAAAAAGCAGATTTCAGATGGATAGTCAGGGAGACATAAGGAACAAACTGGAAATGAATGAAAAGTGAAACTCTGAGTCAGCATAAGAGAACATGAAAACAAAGGATGCAACTAAAAATCCTTTCAAACTAAAAAGGGAATCCATCATGATTCACCCTGGAGTGAATTCATCCTGAAATTTCAACCCTGGGGGAGGGGTAGGCAAGAGGATCAAAATTCAAAACATAATAAAACAGTACTGCAGTGTAGCTTAGCAGGAAGTCCCTAGGTTCAGTCCTCACTCATGAGATAAAAACAAACTAAAAAGTGAGTTCAACAAAGATTCATGATCAATATATAAAAACAGTTGGATTTTTATATATAAACCTCATACATTTGGCAAATGAAATTTAAACAATAGCACCATTCTATAGCATCAATATGTGAAACACTTAAGGACAAATTTAATAAAACATATGAGATCCACACACTGAAAGTACAAAATGTTGTGAGAAATGAAAGGAAATTTTAAAAATAAATGGAGTGATAAATGATGATCACTTACTGAAGGATTCAATAATTTTAATATATTAGTCATGACCAAATGGATCTATTCCTCTGGGGTAACCACAATCAATATTCTAGAAAACCTAATTTTGGAGGAATAAAGTGAGAAGCTAGTTTTAAAATTTGTTGAAAAATTCAAAGGGTTTATTATTTGTAAGAAACAAAGTAAAGAAGTTATCTTACTTAATTTCAAGACCTTATGCTATGGTTGGGTAATCCACATGAATGTATTCACATGCAGATAAAGGGAAATGAAAAGATTTTTCCCAAATTAGACCACACATATATGTTCAACTTATTTCCTAAAAACTAATTGTGGTAATACAATGTGAAAGGGTAGTTTTTAACAAATAGAAGCAGTACAATTGTACCGATATTGAAGTGGTAAAAGAGAACCTCAATGTTTATCTCAGTCAATGAATAAAAATTAAAATGAAATTCTATCACATTGCTAAAATGAAAGTTAGAACTACAACTTTATACTCTAAACATAAAAAATCAAACTCAAGGGGCTGGGGAGTTAGCTCAGTGGTTCTGGCGCCTGTCTTGCAAGCACAAGAACCTGGGTTCGATCCCCAGTAACCACATACCATACTTGGCGTGGAGACTCACACCCAGCAGCAACCAGTACCACATACCACAGTGAAGGGTGTGGTGGCTCACACCTGTAATCCCAGCACTCGGGAGGCAGAGGCAGGAGGATTGCTGTGATGTGAGTTTGAGGCTCAGCCCAGCGCCAGCCCGAACCACAAAGCGAGACCCTGTCTCAAAAAACCTAAAAAAGCAAAACAACAACAACAACAACAACAACAAAAATCAAACTCAAGAAGTTTTTGTTAGGAACAAAGATTGGCAGTTGAACTCTAGACCATGTATTATGCTTTGGTAGAAAATTTGCCTGCATTTTTGCTTCTGTTTAGAGATTTTGCCAGCTGAGACTAAGGGTGGAGGATGAATTAACTGTACAAAATAAATTTCTAGACAGTCTACTAATGTGGTATTGACATGGCTACTGTTGGAGGTGTTTTGCTATATGAGCAAAATACCCCAGCAGAATGATTTAAAATGTTTTGGACAAAAAAAACCAAAAACAACAACAACAACAAAAAACCCTCTAGTACCAAAGAAGGGGCAGAAGAGACCTTGGTTGCTGAAAAAGAAGAGGACATCAAAAAACAAAACAAAAATATGACTTTTTCCTGAACATTACAACAAAAAAGATGAAACTGGACATGACATTAAATGAATAAGTCCGACACAGACAAGCAAACAATATATGTTACTATGAATCTAAACTAGTGGATTTCATAGAAGTTCACAGTAGAATAGTGATAAGTACAGATTAAGAAGTATAAAGAGAAAGGTGATTAGAAGAAGTTTGGATCACAAGTAGCAAAATGTAGTCAGATACAAGGAATACCTTGTACGGGTATGGAGAACAAAAGACTACTTTAGTTTATAAGGATTCACAATGCATTTTTTAAGTTTTTTTTAAATTTAAATCTGTATTGATACATTATGAATACACATCATCATCGCATTCAACATTGAGAGATTTTACCAGAATATGACATGACTTGATTCTCATTTTTTCCCTAACCTCACCTGCCCTGCAACTCCCCACCCCCTACATACATGGGATTTGTTTCTTTTTTTATTACTATCACATTCTTTTTCCCCTTGTTATTTTCCCCTACACCCTCTTTCTTTTTAAATATTTTCTATTTCACAATATCAACTATATATATGAGAACTCATTTATATCTTCCTTTTCTCATACCAGAGAAAAGATACAATATTTATACAACTGTGACCTATTTATTTCACTTATGAGGATGTTCTCAAGGTTCATACATTTGAGTATGAATGACTCAGTCTTATCATTTTTAATGGCAGAATAATACTCTATTCTATCAAGGAACCACATCTTCTTTTCCAGTCTCCAGTTGATGGGTATTTTGGTTGTTTCCAAGATTTAGCTATCGCAAATTGAGTTGCTATAAACATGGGTACACATATGTCGCTGTGATATGAATCTTTGAATTCTTTTGTGTATATACTTGGCAGAGGAAGGCCAGGTCAAATTGAATTTCCAATTCTAGCTTTTTGAGGAATTTCCACACTGATTTCCAGAGGGGTTGTACAATTCTACACTCCCACCAACAGTGCAGAAGGGTACCTTTTACTCCACAGCATTACCAACATTTGTGCTGGCTAATTCTGAAACAGTAGCTATTCTTTGTGGAGTCAGATGGAATCGCAATGTTATTTTCATCTGCATCTCTCAAATAACCACTGATGTTAAGCATTTCTTCATACATCTTTTAGCTACTTTTACTTCTTTCTCTGAAAAGTATCTCTTCATTTCAGATGAAAATTTAAAGCTGTATATATTTTAGATAGTAGACTTTTGTCTGAGAAACAGCTGGTAAAGATTCTTTTCCATATTGCTGGTTGCCTTTTCACTCTGTTGGTGGTGTCCTTTGCTATGCAGGAGTATTTAATAGAATGAGATCTGATTTGCTGATTTCTTCTGCCAGTTCTCATGCATGTTCAGGAAGTCTTTCTCTAAGAAAGTGTCTTCAAGAATTTTACCTAGCCTGTTTTGCAGCAGGTTTAGTGTTTCTGTTTTAAAATTTAGGTCTCTTATTCACTTTGATTTTAGCTTAGTACACAGTGAAAGAGATAGGACTAACTTTAGCCTTTTGCAAGTTAAGCCCAGTTTTTCCAGCACCACTTGTTAAAGAAGCTATCTTTACTCCATTGAAGATTTTTGGCTCCTTTGTCAAAGATGAGGTGGCTCAGTGTATCTGGAGTACTTCCTGGATCTTCTGATCTACTCCACTGATCCTTGGGTCTGTTGCTTTGCCAGTACTGTGCAGTTTTTATCACAGTCACTTTATAGCGTAGTTTCAGGTTTGGGATTGTAATGTTTCCCCCACCATGTCCCTGTTGCTTAAAATTGCTTTTGCTATTCTAGGTCTTTTGTGGTTCCAGATGAATTTTTGGATTTTTTTCTCTATATCTGTGAAATACGCTATTGGGATTTCAATCAGCATTGCATTTAATCTATATAGTAGTTTGGGGAGTATAGCTGTTTTGAAGATATTGGTTCTTCCTACTCAGGAGCAAGATATGTCTTTCCATTATTTTATATCTTTTTCTATCTCCTTTTTCAGAGTGCTTTAGTTTTCAGAGTAGAGGTCTTTAGCTCCTTTGTTAGACTGATTCCTAGACATTTTATTTTTTGGGTGCTCTTGTGAAAGGGACTGACTTCCTAATTTCTATCTGAGTGGGTCTACTGTTCACAATATTTTTAAAGAACTAGAAAAAGAGAACCCAGAGCTTACCAATACAAAGAAATGCTGACTATTTAAGGAGAGAAAAATGAAAAATTCTCTAATTTGACCATTGTATATCATATAACAAATTTTTATAATATTCTCCCTAAATTCTGCAATTCTGTGTCACTTAAACATTTTTAAAGTTTGTCAGTTTTTAAAAAGTTACATATAATTTGCTATATAAAACAACCAATACCGTTCTTACTGTTTCTTTAAAGGAAATGAAAATATGTGTATGTAATTCTAGTACATAGGAATAGTCATAAAAGCTTAGTCGTAAAACTCCTCACCTTATAATATCCCAAAATCCATACATAATTTAATGGGAAAACAAATTGTGGTGAACACATAGATTTGAATATTAATCAAATAGAAATAAAAGAAAGTAATACTAGCATATATTATGATATAAACTCTCAAAATCATGTTGAGCAAAACATTTCTAAATTCAGGTGAATATGAGCAAATTTTTAGTGAAATGATAAGAAATACATAGCTACTGTGCCTCCAGAATGAGCACAAAAGTTTGGTAGATTTCCTTTATAGACGTAGTTAATAATAAATGATATTGAATTAAACCTTTGAATCTAGTAAAAACCCAATTGTATAGTGGTTAATGTGAAGAAATAAGAATGCAATTATCTTAATGATTATCGAAATCAGACAAGGTTAATGTGATTGGCAGGAGGACTCATTTTTCAAGAGATGTAGAAATGGTTAAGGGAATGTAATATTCCTTGGGCATCAGGTCACCTATGCTACTAAAGGACATTAAAGCTATGCAATCAAATGTTTAGGCTAAATACTTTAACAATACTCCAATCCTCAATGTTTACAATGGAAATTTACATTAGCTGAAGAGACCAAGTTCTTAGAAGAAGATACTTTCCATACCACAGATGTATAAACAAATCTTATTCTGTAGTTCCTCCCTACAAAGCAACAACTTTTCAATGGTGAAATGCATACCCTGTAGAAAAAGGGAACATCCAATTATTTTATTTTACATAAAATATCAACATGGATTTTCTGGGACTGAATGTATAACCACAACCTTGAAATTAAATGAGTCCCTATGTCCAAGTTGTACTTGAGTTCATGGAGCTATGCAGTAATGTTTCTTCCATTGTTCAACGTTAATTGACAGGGACATGTTTCATAGTTAAAGAAACTTCATTACTGGTCTTTAGTTTTTGGAGCCTTTGAGGTTGACTCATTTGTAGTAAAGAAAAACATCTGTCCATCCTCAAGATTGTAACTCAGAAGCAATCACATTTGTTAAGGATGGCAGGAATTAATAATCTCCTTAATCATTTAAAAGAGTGAGGAATGGTAGCCTTTCTCCGCTGATGGTTTAATTCAGTTGTCGATTCTCACAAACCCAGCTGGGAGATGAAAGTAAACTATTTTAACCTTGAACAAGTAGTAATCTTAGGTGCAGTAGCTCTTTCAGTTGTGGTATATGTTCTAGAGTAGATTACGACAGACTCAGACACATGGTATATAGTCCACCATTTAGTTAATAGTCCTTTTTCTGTTCATGTTACAGACAAGGATAAAAAATAATTTAAATTTACATGAGACAGAAACAGCATGTAGTAAGTTCTTTCATCAGGGCTAGGTTAACTCTCTCACCTGCTGTCACAATACAGTCTGTGGGGAGTGTTCAACCAAACAGAACACTGCACCACTGCATCAATGACATGTCATTGGTATGATCAGTGAGCAAGAAGCCAAAAATATATTTGTGGTCTCAGTATGATAACTGTTGTCCCAGCAATGTTAGAGAAGGCTGATATATTAATGGGTCCAAAGTTTACAGGTAAGCCAAGGTGTGAACAAGACTAGAGAACCCAAAAAAATTTCATGAGTCAATTCCTGAAAATGCCATGTGATTTCTAGTGTACAGAGACCTTGTACTGTTGCCTCTCCCTGAGCACATCCCCATCCTTCATGCGGAATCCTTGTGACAACCTGATAGAAAAGGTATAAGGTCTAATTTGATTGTTAAATGAGTACAACCACCTATGGACTGCTGCTTCACAAAAGCTTTGAAAAGACAGAAGTGAGCAAGAAGCCAAAAATATACTCCCAGATTGTATACTATCTAATTTGTATGAATAAATGAAGCATAAAATAAAACTGCATTTCAATTCTTCTCCAGTTGCCAGTGGCTTATGTTTTTAATCCAGAACGTGGAAGGAGAAATATTGAACAACAGAGGATAGAAGATCTGAAAAGGCCTATAAATGGAGTAAGCACAAAATAGAAAGACCTTGGGATTTCATTTCAGTACACGTCTTGGAAAACTCATCATGTTAGAGAGAGTAAATGCCCAAATAGGCAGAAGACTTGGCCATGCTGGCAGAGTCATGAGCACTATACTGATCTAACATCATGAGCTTCCTCACAATAAAGCTTTTTTAGCTACTGTTAATGCTAAATACCCCAACTGCCAGCAGCAGAAACCAATGACAAGTACCTCTGCTATTTCATCATTCCTAGGAGTCTCCCAAATCATTTGATGCCAAGTTGGTTATATTAAATCTAGAAAGGGGAAAATTCACTTTGATTGGGACTAACATATTTGGAAGACATGAGTTTGTCTTTTCTCACTGCAGGAACAGAAGGAGAACCACAATCTGAGAAGTAAACATCGTGTCTGATCCAACATCACAGAATTTGGAAAACCTTTTCAGATAAAATGAGCTTTATCTTTAAACACATAGCCATGGGTCCCTGGGTCTTATCATTTTGTGTCCATCCGCCTGTCCAGGTGGAGACACAGAAGTGTTTCTTTTCTACAGCTTTGGCCACGATAGCTCTGGAATTCTTGTTTCTTTGCAAAGGGTAGGCTTGCAATTCTATTGAAGAAAAACTTTGCCTGCCATCTGCTGATTTCAGGCTCCAAGCCAAGGTACTAACAGAGGAAAAAAGGAATCATCACAATGGTAGATGGCTTGTCCCCAGTAATACAGTGGGAAGTACCATTGGTATGACACAACGAGAGACAGGGAAGAGTAAGCTTGGCACTGAGCTCAGCTAGTGAGCAAAATTTATACTTTGCTGATTGGTTTCAATGACTAATGAACCAGGAAATCAGGTACATTTAAAGAAGACTCATGTTTGGTGAAGGGTGTGTCACTCCTTTAGCTAAGATACTTTGAATAGCAGAGAAACCAGGTGAACACAAAGGAAGTATAGACTAAGAAGAGAAAGACAGTGGGTACCATCTCTACCCTTTAGAAATGCTGAACCAGTGAAGGCTATAAAGTGTCTTCATCACCTTCTTTTCATTGGTTGCTCTAAGAAAAGAGATCTTATAGAATACTTGAGAAGCAGTTTTCAAGGAGGATAACCTTACACAAGAAAATAATCTTTCTCTGTGGCCCAAGGAATAGATTGTACGAGATGCCATGGTTTGCCCATCAGATCCCTCCTATGGACTGAAACCCTCATTTGCCAGGAAACTAAGAGTGTTGGCTACTGATGGCTCACAGATGTGTCTCTCTGCAAGCTTCAACCTCCAGCTGATAGACAGAGCTGTCTCACCAAATGTGATGACCCCCTCTCTGGAGTAGTCAATACAGATAACTGATTGATGTGACCATGTGAAGGCCCAATAGCTCTTTCTTAATTTGAAACATGCCTGGAAGGTGATTCTGGCCTCAGCACACCCAATGGGACCAGCTGAAACCTCTATTATAAATGAGTTACAGTTCAACTTACTTTTCAGCTTGAGCCCTTGTCATTCATGTACTTACGGGGTTGTTTCAGGAGTGACATCTGCAATACTTATCTGCACACAAATCTCCATCTTAGTAAATGATTTTAGGGACCTGACTGAAAAACAAAGGATACTGCAGAATGCACATGGAAAGGCATGTGGCAAGTTTTGGTCAGAGAAAATTAGATGAGCTGAAATATGTGATGTTTTGGCTGAGACAATACAAAGTCACATATAACAGTCATTGGTCTTACCAGAGTTTGGCTCCATACCTGTCTTAAGCACAAATAAATATCTTGGAATCATTATACAATTATTTTTTATTAAAAATTATTTAACTGACTTTCCTTGGGGTGAAAAATGAAGAATAAGTTCACCTGCCTCATGGTCAATGGATTATTTTCCATCAGAAATTATTTGTATAGAAAATGACTATTTTCTCTGAATTGTTTTTTCTTAGATAATTAAGGAAAAGACTATTCTTCATTCAGAGACAAACTTTTTTTGTTTTGGAGAACACTAGGCTCCTCTTGGTTTTTCAGGGGCTTTTTTGTAGAGATGGATTGTACAGTTCAGTGAAAATTAAGAGCATTGGGCTCTGCTTCCACTTGGCTCTACTTCAACCAGTGTTACATGAATTTAATGCCATTCTTTATTCTACTACACAGAGGTCACCACTGTGAGATTTATTTGATTTTGCAGACTGGCTAATTAATTTGTTCATTCTGTGCACTCAGCATCGGCTCAGGTTTTTGGAGCAGTGCTACCAAAGCAATAGATTAATTAGGTACAATGCACCTAGAATAATCATTACCCCCAAAGAATTGTGATGGCTTGAGTTCGAAAGAGAGATATTTTCCCACAGAGAAAAAATGTTTCCATTGTATTTTTGTGGGGGAAAAAGAAAATAGAAATCTCTGTAAATTTTTTGAAAAGGAGAGATCTATGAAACTTTTAATTTAGGTATAGAAAGTTCTGATGCCCTGCTTTGATGGTTCTGGACAAATTGCTCTGGGTTGCAAGAAACAGAAGATATTGAATCTTCTGACTAAAGATATTTTAAATAAACAACAAAGAGATATCTTCTCCAAATGTAGAGAGGTCAGCAAGTTCAGACAAATTCATTGAGAAAAGCCACTGGGAATGCATGCTTTGATCTCTCAAATCTCAAAGCGCACATCTCCTTTTCTATATCACTTATACCTCTCTGTCCTCAGTTTACCGCCAGGCACTTGTGTGTTATTTCCCCTGATATTTGGATCCATCCCATTGTCACTCACTAAAAACCAGCAGTCCAAAATCTTCAGTGTTACCAGCTCAGCCAGTCCCCATGCCTCAATATCCCAGAGGGCTCTGTCCTTTTTATGGGGTGGATTGGGTGAACAGGACAGCCCCATTGATGAAAGGTAATCAGAGAAGTGGTGTCAGGGATTTTAACATTCTCTCTAAGTCCATTATTGTTATATTGACATTTTATGGGTAGGCTTGGGCAAAATATGATTATTAAAATAGGTCCATAAATTGTCAATTTTCTGGGCTCAGGCTAGAAAAATAAAAATGCTTTTATTACTGAGTTTACACCATGTTTCAATGACAGAAATTAATTAAGCTTATAACAGCAAATGAAGCTTCATAGCAGAAAATGCATTAGGCAGGTCAGGATAAAAATATCAGCTATGCCTTTACTTGCTGGTTTTGTTACTTTCTGCCCTCCACAAACTGTTCATCCTCTGTGATGCCTGACTGCCATATTACCTTGCATGTTGTTGGAGCCAGCAGATTATGAACTGAAATCTCTACAAATTGTGAGCTATCTTATCTTGTGGGTATCAGGTATTTTGTCTCAGCAGCTAGAAAAGTAACTAAGACAACCCCATCTCCCGACTTGGGAGAAGCTTGGAGTCTTCCTTATTATACAACAGACTCTCAGAGATTGTTATTTTTCCCAATGATATTTAGGAAATCAGGGTCTCAGTCAACAGGCTACATTTCTGTTTCCTCTGAGGAAGAGCCCTGACAGAAGTAAATAGAAGTTTGGGGGTGGGAATCTTAGAACGGCCCTGCCTCCCAGTGTTGGGGATGGAACCCAGGGTTTTTTGCATAGCAGCCTGGTACTGTACTAATGAGCTACACTGCTGGCTCCTTTTTAAATTTTTATTTTGAGACAGAGTCTCACTAAATTACCCAGCCTGGTCTCAAACTTACAATTCTTCTGCTTCTGCTTCCTGAGTAGTTGAGAATACCGGCGTGTGTCACCACCACTGCAGGGAGTCTCTTTAAAATGAGTTGAATATTCCAATGGTAACTTCTTCTCTCCACAGTACTTTCCTCCTTTTATTTTAGCAATACAGCAGGATGGCTGAGGCTCCCACAGGCAATCCATGATCCTGAGCTTAAAGCTGCGTCCTACAGGTGACAGTAGGGCAGCATGTGGGTTTGGGCGTGGTCCCTATGATAGTAAGAAATTCACTCTCCAGCCTTGAAACACGTACTTCCGATGCTGTTACGCGAGAAGGCCATAAGTCCTCTTCTGCTCACCAGTGTTCCTATCTTAACTGGCATTTCTTGCAGCTAAATACAGAATTGTTGTATGAGAAAAAAAAATATCAGCTCGTGTTCAATAAGTGGCTGAATGTTAAAAAGTAAAACTTAAGCTGCAGAAATGGTAGACATTATTTTAGCCTTACTACAAGCTTTGGGCTTCATAGGACATACCATCCAAAAATGAAACATCCCTTTTATAGTTCTAATCATTTCATTTTAAATAAATCATGTTTGATAGTATAAACATCAATTATCAAAGATAAATTCAGGATATATGACTTAATTAGGAAATTAAGATAGGTACTTTTCTTCACTCACTGACAGATCATTGGCATAATATAAAACAGAAGTATCAAAAGGTTTTTATAGGGCCGGGGAGTTAGCTCAGTGGTTCCGGCGCCTGTCTTGCAAGCGCAAGGGCCCGGGTTCTATTCCCCGGTAACCACACAACAATACTGGGTGTGGAGACCCACACCCAGCAGCAACCAGTACCACATACCACAGTGCCGGGCATGGTGGCTCACGCCTGTAATCCCAGCACTCGGGAGGCAGAGGCAGGAGGATTGCTGTGATGTGAGTTTGAGGCTGAGCTCAGGGCCAGCCTGAACCACAAAGCGAGACTCTGTCTCCAAAAAACCTAAAAAAAACAAAAAAAGGTTTTTATAGATTTCTCTGTACTTTGAACTACAGTTAGAAAAATGAGATTTCCACAGCTAAAACAGGTCAGCTTTTCCTGGTGTTAATAACTATGTATGGTCATTTATACCTGGGCCTTCTAGGTTTTTTTTTTTTTTTTTTAGTAGTACATAAAATATTTGCTACACCTGTATAAGATGTGTAATGTTTTACTACTGTTACATTGTGGAATAGTACAAAAGCTGTGAGAATGTTAAAGCTGATGACAAGTCAATGTTTAAAATTACAGTAAGAGAAAAAAGGAGAAAACACAATGAAATTCAATGCCATCAATATCCAAACAACTTTAAAAAATCTAACTCTTCTCAGATACGCATATGTCTGTAACTCTTATAGTACCTTAATTGGCATAGGGACAATACATAGTCACATACTTTTTGGAACCTAAATGTTCACAGATGAATTTCTATATGTATATAATGCATGCATATTTTTGAATGCACTGAAATGTTACATCTATAAATAATTTTTCTCTTTGACAAAATCACATTTGATTATCTTATTTAATTCTTCAATTCAATTATTCTATGTACTTGAATAATTCTTCAATTTTTCTTAAAAAGTGCATCTCAAACAAATAAACAAGTAGAAAAATGAAAATATTATCCATATAGACTAAATTACATGCCAATTATCAAGCCATTTGTAATAAAAACAATTTTGGTGTTCCCTGTATGGATGTAATATCCTTCTTTGTCTCTTAATTACTTTTGGTTTGAAATCTACTTTGTCTGCAAATAAGATAGCCACTCCTCTTTTTTAAAGTTTCTTGTTGCATGGAGAATTGTTTTCAATTCTTTTACTTTCAGTATATAGATGTATTTGTATTATTCGATCTTGCTTCTTACTCCATTCTGCCAATCTGTGTCTTAATTGGCACACTGAGGCCATTGACATTATTGGTTATAACTGATATGCACTGATTTAGCCTTATCATAATGGTTTCCTGTTGTTGGCTCTTTTATTCTTTGCTTTTCCCCATTTCTGTTTAGTTTCTTGTCTTACTCACTGAGTTCACTCGGGTGGGTTTCATGGGATTGTGATGCTCATTGTCTTTCTCTAGGACAGTGTTTAGGATTTTTGGAGTGCAGGATTTGTATTTGCAAAGTTTCTTAGGTTTTGTTTGTTTGTTTGTTTGTTTGGTTTTTTTTTTTGTCAGGGATGTATCTTATTTCCCTATCAATTTTGAAGAATAGTTTTACAATGTATATCCATCTAGGTTTGAGGTTGTTTTCTTTTAGGGCTTGAAACACTTTACTCCAGGCTCTCCTTCACTTGAGTGTTTGCACTGAGAACTCTGCTGTGATTCTGATGGGCTTTCCTTCCTATGTAATTCATTTCTTTTCTCTGAATGTTTTCAATATTTCATTCCTTTGCTGTTTTTCTCCAATCTTGATTATTGTATCCTGAACTGTAGAATTTTTTATATCTCAGCCACTTGGAGTCCTATATGCCTCACATCTGCATGTCAAATTTGTTTCCTTTTGTTGTGAAGTTTTCTGCCATTACATCAGTGAAAATGTTTTTTATTATTAAATTTTGCACTATATCCTGTTGCTTCACTCACTCCAGTTAGTCTTATGTTATTCTTCTTTGTGTCATCTGCTAGGTGCTGCTGATTTCTCAGAGTCCTTTGATATTTTCCATAAATTATTCCTTTCCTGACACTGCTATCTTCTGTGCATGATGTTTGGCCTTCGTACTTATTCATTCTATTTCAGAAAGTTTCAATGGAGTTTTTCATCTCCTATAAATTTTTTGTTTGTTTGTTTGTTTGTTTTTGAGACAGGGTCTCACTTTGTGGTTCAGGCTGGCCCTGAGCTCAGCCTGCAACTCACATCACAGCAATCCTCCTGCCTCTGCTTCCTGAGTGCTGGGATTACAGGCGTGAGCCACCACACCCTGCATTGTGGTATGTGGTACTGGTTGCTGCTGAGTGTGAGTCTCCATGCCCAGTATGTATGTGGTTACCAGGGATTGAACCCAGGTCCTTCTACTTGCAAGACAGGAGCCAGAACCACTGAGCTAACTCCCCGGCCCCTGCTATAAATGTTTGAAGCCATTTAACAGATTCTATTACTTTTTTTAATCTGAGATTCTATCATGTTCCTGATCTCTTGTTTATGGTTATTAATAATATCTTTGATTATGGACAGTATCTCTGTTTTTACCTGAGAAATGGTTTTTGATTTCCATTTTATTAGATTTTTTTTTTTAAGTGGCTCAGAGAGTCCTGGTGATAGAGATTCAGTTTGCTCTATTTCCTTTTTTCTCTGGATTTCTCCGTGGTGATGATCTTTGTATCTAGATTTTTTACTTTTTCTCATTTCTATTTTTTGCAGTTGCTGATGTTTTGGGCTTAATTTCTGGCCTGCTATCTGGGCAAGTCTCTTTTTTTCTTAATATTTACAAACCATAGGAGATGCTTTCTTCCTTGGTTGTCCTCTATGGATCTGTAATAGCTCTTATGTCATCTAAATTCTGGCATACCGTAAAAGGTACTAAAACAGAATATTCACCTCACCTCAGATTAAATAATACAATCAGTATCATTAATATTATCAAACACAGTTCAGGAAATGACAAATTTTGGCAATTACTATTCTCATACCTTTAATCTCATGACTTAGACCAGTAACCATATGCCAAAATTTATAACTAACCACCAATATGTTCACCACATATAGGTCCCTCAGTATAGAAGCATCACCATTTGGGAATAAAGGGTCACTCAGGAGTTCAGGGACTGAGAGATAAATTGATAAGAAATAGGGTTAGAGGACATATAAAGATCACACAAGACTCTGGAAACTGATAGAGACTAGAGGACAAAAGAGACAGAAGGAACAAATACAAAATAGAGCAGACTAGAAATAGCAGAAGCACTAGAAACTGTATTCACCCTCCTATAATGGTAAAGAAGTAAGAAAGAGAATGGAGTACTGAAACACATTAACTTCAGGAATTGATAGTGACTGAAGGAAAAGAGAAGATGAAGGAACCAAAGAAGAATAGGGGAGCCCAGCATCAATAGGCTAACAGGAAACTATTTTCTCTCTCCTGTCAAAATTAGAGCAGTTGAAAGAAGAAAATACCCAAATTGGACAGGCTGAGCAGCAAGACAGTAAAAAAATAAATAAAAGAAGGCTCAGAAAAAAAGAAAGAAAAAATAAATACCAACAGCAAAAGCAGTAACAAAAAACAAAGCCAAAAACACTACCAAAAAGGCTTTTTAAGGTGTGGATCTGCTATCTCCTGTATACAGTATGGACAGTAGCCTACAGATTGGAGTTGACTAGTAACAGGAAAATAGCCATCATCCTCTGGAATTCAGTACAGATTCTGGCTATAATGACTAAATTGAGCTCAGTGAACTGCAGGCTTGAGCTCTGCAAGAGCTCAGGGTCCTGTAGGTGAGACTAACTCCATAAACTCACTAATTGCTGTAGTCAACAGGATTTCTTCACTCTTCCAGTTGGTGATTTTTTGATATGGTGGACTGTGCAGAATCATGTAACAAAAGATTCTGTCTAAGTGCTAGCGCTGCTGCCTCATTTATTCAATGCACACAGACAAGTAGATGGAGTCTCTGCAGGCTATCACTCCTGAGCTGGTCCCATGAAAGGTTATCGCCCCAGGGGTGTGGAAGGGCAGGCCAGGCCAGCATGCCAGAGGTCTGCCGGCCCCACCACAGCACTTACTCAGTGTGGACAGACAAGTAGATGGCTTCTTTCCAGGATCCAAATAATTTCTCCTTTAGCAGCACTGAATATTTTAATTTTAATGATTTAATTATTTGTATTGCATTTTATATTTCTTATCATAGTTGAGAAATTATTACTTGATCACAAATCTCAATGTCCATTTTTTCTTGCAATTGGTTTATCATTTTATTTTTCAGTTAAGCTTTCAGTTTATTTCAAAGTAATTTTGTATGAATCCAAACAAGGGTCTAACTTTGTTTCATTTGTACATAGTTATCCAGTTGTCCCAGTATTATTGAATGAGAGGACTATTTTTTCTCATTGAATAGAAAGTCTTGGTACTACTAGTGAAAATCAATTTACCATAGGGCTTATGTCTGAACCCTTCATTATATTACTTTTTTTTACATGGATTCTTGTGTTAATTGTCTAATTTTTCTTTGCAGTAAATTTTTAAGTCAGAAAATTTGAGTTCTTCTATTTTGTTCATTTTACAGATTGTTCTTGTTATTCTGGGTGCCTTGTAATTTCATTTAAATTTAGAATCAATTTTTCATTTTCTACAGAGAAGTCAAATAATATGGAGGAGTATCTCACTTGTAGTAGTGGTAAGTCTTCTGTTCCATGAAGATAGATGTCTCTCTAACTACTTAGATTTCAGTTCCTTTCAACTATGTTTGAAAATTTTCAAGATATATTTTTTGTATTTATTTTGTTAAATCTATGCCTTAAATTTTTGTTATATAATTATAAAACAATTATTTTCTTTATTTCATTTTCACAGATTTTTCTTTGTTAATAGTTACAGCTGATTTTTATATATTTTTAATATCTCAAAAATGTGCCCTCTTTGTCTAAATGCCTCATTTTCATTCTATTTCTCTTTATCTCTCTCTGTATGTCTCTCTATTTTTCTCTCTCTCTCTCTTTCTGCTTCTTTGTCTTTTTGAGTGGCTTCTTAAATAGATAATTGTGTTTTTTGACTAAATAGCTTGGCTGTCATTTTCTTTTAGATTGGATTCATTTCATTTCTATTTATTATCTTAGTACAAATGGGAGGATTTCCAATACTACTGGAAAAAAATGTGGTGATACTTTCCATCTGTGTCTTCTTTCAAATCTAAAGAAAAAATATTCAGTCTTTCATTATTAAGTATGATATCAGCTGATGCTTAAATTATTTTCTCTTTTTTTTTAATTGAAATCTTTATTGGTACATTACATATACACATCATGATTGCACTCCACAATGGGAATTTGTACCAGTATAAAACGCAACTTAATTCTCATTTTTCCCATAGCCCTACCCACCCTACAACCCCCCTCTATACATAAAATTTGTTCCCTTTCTTTTTGTTACAATGTCATTATTTTTTCCCCTTCACCCTATTTCACTTTGAGTATTTTCTATTTCACAATATATAACACAAAATTCTAGAACTCATTTACATCTTTATTTTCTCATACCAGAGAAAAGATGTGATATGTACCTATCTGTGACCTATTTATTTCACTTATGAGGATATCCTCAAGGTATGTCCATTTAAGTAGAAATGATTCAAACTTATCATTTTTTATGGCAGAGTACTCCATTCTGTAGAAGAACCACAGCTTTTTTATCCAGTCTCCAGTTGCTGGACATCTGGGTTGTTTCCAAGATGTATCAATCACAAACTGAGCTGCTATGAACATGGGTGCACATATGTCACTGTGATATGAGTCTTTTAATTCTTTTGTGTATATACCTAGCAGAGCAATCATATTGTGGACACTTCCTTCTGTTTTATCTTGGCTGAGTGTTGTTATAACAGGAACATAGAATTATTTTTATATTATTTCCTATAATAGCATATGAAAATTTAGACTTATAATTTTCATTACAATAGCACTATAATTTCTTTTGTAGAAAATAATTTCAAATGTCTCCTAGCAATAAATCTCTTATGGATATTACAACAAATTATACTTAATCATAAAAGTGTTGCCATTCTTCTAGAGATCAATGTGATCTGATTAAGTACTTTTACTAGTCTCCCCAAACATTAATATCATGGCATTTTTGTCTGAACACACTTTATACGGGAGCATCTCTCTTGGACTTCTGGAGAAAATTCTAGTCTCCTGTTCCTCACTACAATGAGGCGAAGAGAAAGACACAGAGCCAGAATTAAAGTGCAGTGAGGAACTGAAATGGTCAGTGCTTGAGTAAGCAAAGACCCTGAACAGCTAGAACTGCTGATATTTATTGGTGACACATTATTGTTAAGCTGGGGTGAGAGGGCCACATGTGGTTGCTAAGGATAAGTTGTTCATGCAGGCAAGGCTTACAAAGGCAAGATTTACAAAGCATTCTTGTGCTGAGAACAGAAAGGACAAGATATAGGTTGTGGTTAACAATTAACCTTTGTCCTTTCAGTAAAGAAGGTTTCAATTCTGAGAGTAGATTCTAGGTGAAAGTCACTTCAACTTTGGCTGCCATGTTATCTCATCACGTAGGCTTTGGTCAGACTTACTATTTAAATCAAGCCAATTGATTAACTCTTTGCAGCTGGCAGTGCTTGCAGCCTTCTTTTGGCATAATAAACAGGAGAGTGTTCCACAAGTATTGATTAATTAAAAGCTACTTTTATTAACCTTTGGTACAATTTGGATATACATAAAGATCACGTTCATATTAGGAAAATTTTTCCTATATGACATATCTTAATTCCTCTTATTTCCCCATCTCCTTTCCCTCCCTTAACCTCTCTTTTCCACCTGTCTCATTTGTTTTTCTTTCCTTGTTGATACAAAATGCCCAACACCTATATTTAAAAGTAGAAAGGTTTATTTGGCTTACAGTTAATAGCAGCTTCTGTTTGGAATCAGTATCCTGCAGGCCAGAATGGCAGAAAAGCAACAGTTCGCTTTAACCTGAAGGTAGCAAAGCAACAAATGACCTTAATAGCATCTTTCTACCCTTTTTATCTCATCCAGATTACCAGGATTGGTAATGCAATCACAGTGCCAAACCAATCACAAGCCACAGCACTTTCTTTTTAAACAAAAGATTTGTTATCATTTTTTCTCTTTTTCTTATTTTTTCCTTTTCGCTTTCATTCTGCTGAGTGCTTAAATGAGATAATTTCACTGAGAATCAAACAGTAACTTAGTGTTTTTCTTTGCATAGCATTTATGATCATTTCCTTGGTTATAATTTTATGAGTGATCGTACTCAGAAAGAGGCAACCTTGACTACCCTCTCTATCAGGAAAAAAGAAATTAATATAAAGTTATTAAGCTTAGATTTTACAAGGCTGGCTTTAAGTTTCCTTGTAAAGAAATGTTCTACATCTTCCATCATTCTTTTTTTTTTTAGGTGTTTACTAGTTTTTAAATCTATTTGAAATTACAAGGAGAATGCATCCTTTATCTGTGTGTTATAATCACACTTAAAAAAGAGCTCAGAGAACGTGCGTGCAGACCCAAAAGATTTGTGACTTTTGAAAATCATTGATTTGATCTATTCACAACTGTCTTGCCCCTAAGCACTTGTTCCTGTAGAGGAGCTAACTCAACAGAGGTCAGAGGACCACATGGTGCTGTCTAACTTTGTACCCAACAACATGAAAATCCTAAATCTGGACATCATTGATGGAATTTGTAGAATTACATATCACAATGTAATCTTTATGTTTTGTTCTAACACTATTATTGATCTTTTTGATATGATCCTTTACTTATACACTGAAAATTTTGTAAATTATGTGGGTTCTCTGATGATCTTATATCTGAGAATAGCTCTATTGTCATTTTTCTCAGTCCAGATGCAAAATATTAGAGTTCATGAATAGCAAGGTAACATCCACCTTTCCCATTGGATAAGGCCAGGGCAAGAAACAAAGCAATTTAAAAATACATAAAATGCAAATTCTCATTAATAGTCTCTCTAGATAAGGAAATGTGGAGCAGCATCAGCACCTAATTTTGGTAGAAAATCCGGAAAGAACTTGGCAACGCCCTTTTGAAATAAAAAAACACGTAAGACTAATTGAGAATGCTTATTTATTGAGTAGCTCTTATCCCCCACATTAGGCATTTCAAATAATCTTCCACATAGCCTTATAGGAATTAATTATATTTTATAACTAAAAACACTGAATTTACAGTTTAGCACATATTTAAACTGAAAACATTGTAAATGACAGTGCAAATTTGAACATAAACCATTCTGATCTAAATGTGTACATTCTTTCTGTTATTTCTCACTGGTAGCTTATGAACAATTATTTATTGTGAAAATAGTCAAACTAAAATAACTGAAAAGACAATGAGAAAATATAAAACATTTTATATTAATTAGGAAGCTACTTACTTCCATTAAAAAAAAAATCACTCCATTTGAATATTTACAAATGTTTTACCAAAAAGATACAAAGATCTGAAAGAAGTGATTTAAATGATGAATGATATACAATAACTGAATTAATTCCTTAAGGAAAGGACTGTGTTTTGAAAAACAGTTTTGAGATAATTAGTAACAGTATACTGAAATAAAATGAACCTTATTTTCTATTGCCATAAATAGATTACAACTTGAAATATAATCACTGTCCAAAAGGTAAGGCATAACATAAGAATTCATCCACAAGAAAAGAAGATAAAGTATTTGTGACTGTGATTCAGGGTAAGATTTTTGAAATATAAAATCTTAAGGCAAGAAGAAATACTACTGTTGTGTTTGCGACAGAATCAAGGGAATAGTTTTCTGAAGTTTTTGAGGCTTCCGAAAAATAGGAAATTTAAAATTCTTTAAAATATGATTGTAAACAATGTATGTATAAATTCTTAACTTTTAAGTTACAATATTTATTTCAATTTCTATTTTTTGTACCTCTACCAATATAACACACTTAAATGTAGCTCAGTAAATAATGGACAGAAGCATGAATAAATTAGAAGGAAAGTGGTTCAATTCTTTGCTTCTCTGACACCATCTAAAGCTCTATCAGATTATTTTAGATGTATAAGCAGCAATCAGGCTCCCTATAAAATGAATTGAACATTGGCTATTTCCCAGTGCTAATGGGACAGTGTGCATTTTAACACAAATTGCCATGCACAGTGCCTGATAGAGGGCGAATGTTTCACAAGGTTTAGAATTTTAAGGGATTCAGCCTGCAAATAGTATCACACTGCAGGGTTTCAGAAGGAAAAAGAGGAGAGACCTTCATTGTCTGCAAACTGCTATTAAAATATTGAACAGAATATGTCATTTGATAAAACTGTCAAATGACCTTTATTTTCTTTCTGTCCCTTCATTTGAGAGTTATAGCTACAGTTTTTATCAATGAGTAGAGTCTATCATTCTGTAATATTGTTGATAAAGTCCCTTAGAGGGGGCATTTTATATATTTTTCTATTATCCTGCCATCTACACTATCTCAGTAAGCAATAAATAAAATATAATTGACAAGCAAAAGTATTTGTTTGCAAAAATTACTTTTAGCTACTGATTTGTATTTAAAAATTACTTTTCCTGAATAACCTTTTTCTTCTATTCATTCAATTCCAATTCTCCAGAAATTTTTAATTATCTACCTAGGAAACAGTCCTCTCTCACCCTACATTTTTGGCCACCTTATTAATTTTCTGGATTTGTCTCTATGAAGTATCTATTTAGTCTTCTGTAGCCTACACTCTGTATTTCAAGAGCTGGCATTTGCATTGCTTGTCTCTGGATCCTAATGTTTAATCATATAATCATAGGAATCAGAGATGGATGAGACCTAACAGTTCATTCTCCATCTGCCTGCCAAAGCTGCTGCTGTTTTCCCAATTCGTTGGTGTGGATTTTTACAAAGCTGGTGATATCCCCACTAACATCATTTCAGATGTCAATTTTACATACATGCCAGAAATAACTACTACCCAGAGTTTTATGCTCAGTACATAGGTATTTCTTGTAGATAAGCTCCCTTCTGATGATGATATATTTGTATGTATAACACACACATGCACACATACGTATATTATGCACATGAACACCACCTCATGAGAATTCCAAACATGTTCATGCAGAATATTCATCACTAATGATTGTGATCAGCTTAATGTACTTATTGTTTCAATGACAAAAATATAAATCAAACAAAAGGCTGAGACAAACATGCTGTATTTTTAAAAACAATAAACATTTCCTCCACATGTAGAAGTACATTATAAATTCTTGTGATTCAAAAAACTTTCAAAACAATAAATTCTTCCATCTTAATGTTTCTGTCATATTCTGGTGACACATAGTTTCAGTAGAATTTATTAAATTCTGGACTCATAGTAACAAATGGATTTAAAAATCAATAAATATTATATTCATCTTCAAATATTTTCTTGTGTAAGATTCACATCCTCCTTTCTGATCATTTATTACATTTTTTAGACTTTAGTTTACAAGGAAATATAATTGCTAGAATATTTGGAAAGTTGCCTCAGAATATAGCTTCCCAAGATTCTACTGATCCTAGGATGTGATTTATATGGAATGTCTCATGCATTTCATATCACTCTTATACAGTTAGAAAACATTAGGAGTCAGAAAAATATTTATATAATATATGACAATTATTAGATGAAAATCTAACCTAAGCACAGTACCATCCTCTACTCTACCATTATTCAAAGTCTTCAGACTAAGTTACATCTCCCTGGGAGCTTGGCCACACTAATAAAAGTTTTCACTGCCTAGTAGTAGTGTCAAGCTTGAAATGAAGTGGATGACACTTATGATATGAAGTAACATGCATATTAACCCTTTATTCACATACACACATTCCCTCCATTTGGCTAAAGTTCACCTTCCACTTATTTATTCTTTTGTGCTATTTGTACAAATGTTCTTTTGCCACTTGATTGCACACTGCTTTGAAGATAAGCACTGTATCTCATATCTTAACATCTCTTCCTTTTTGCACAGTGTTCGCACTTATCAATTCTAAATCAATAAAGGTATGTTAAGTGAAAGAAAAATCCATCACTGTCTCTTTTATAATTATGAGATGATGATAAGATTTTCTTCATTTTTATGGAGATAAAGAGGTGGCAAGAGAACTCATACGTAATTGTAAAGGACTAACCCGTCATTGGGATGCTTTGTGCACCAAAAAGCTGCATCTAATAGAATTCACAGCTGATTGTTGGAAGACACTGACAGAGTTCACCATGAACTGACAAGTTCCTGAATGTTCATAGTCTTCCGAACTCCTAACCACCCATTCAATCTCCAACACATTCTTCAAGGTAATAAGCCATAGAATTTATTTTTTGAGAAATAATATGCCAATTCTCTGAATGAATGACACACCCAATTTCCATAATATAGGCTTTAAAAGCTTGCCTGAGTGAAAAGCATAGCCCATGGATAATGTGGCTCTAATTCTTTTGGTGACTGTAAACCACAGGTGAGTCAGTTCATCTTTGTACTTCATTATCCTCATCTACAATATAAGGATAAAAATACCTTATATTGCTTATCTCATGGGTTTCTACAAACACACTCACAAAATAATAAATGCAGTGTTTTTGCATGACATCTGGTGCACAGTAACAACACAATAAATATTCGCATCAACACAAGAAATTCTAAGATTTGAAAAATATCATTACGCTTCCTCTCTGATTACTTTTTCCTAGTCTCTAAATGGTTTAGTGAGGTATGTTTATGAGAAGAAGACAAAGTAAAGCTGTTTACTTAGTTTAGAAACTAAGGATAAAAGAAAAATTTATTGAAGGATATAATCCAACTCTATCTTTCAAAAAGTTGTTAGCTAAGTATAAGATTTAATAATTATTTCAAGAGTAAACTAGAAGTGCAGTAACCAAGCAATTTTGTCATCTCATTAATTGTTTTATCTGGGGAAATGAGTTCAGAGCCTTTAATTCTTATGAAAAATCCTAGAGTTTATGCAATTAAAGGACTCTATTGAACAGTCACAATTTTAAAAATGAAAAGAGTTGAGTTCTTTAACTAGAATTCAGGGAAAGAAAGATATCTTGGTGACTATCCTGTTCTCTTCTTGATTGCTGACTTTAAAAATAATCTGATATCTATAAAACTTTATAGTCAATGTAAGCACTTTGAATTCAGTTTCATTTCTCAGTTGAAATTTAGAATTTAGAGGCAAATATAGAATGTAAAACTTCCTAAAACAAAACTCTAAAATACTTGTGAGATTTAGCAGCTATGTCTTTTTGGAGAGTTGACAAAAAATGCAAAGGTGCATACTATCACTTATTCTGCAGTCATGGATAAGTGTACAGAGAAAATAGAAATTATATCAATAAATCTATATTTGTGGTGTACTTGGAATCAGAAAATGGATGCCTAAAACAAGAAAGAGGTATACAAACTCATTCCTTGCACTCCTACAACCTTTTAATTTTTTTAAGCACACTCTTCTGGTTTTTGTCCTAATCTATTTAAAGTTATAATTTATTTGTCATCAATATAGGATGGTTTTTCAGGGCCCAACAATATAATTTTCTCATTTTATAGTTTTTCCAGAATTTTATAAGGAAAAAAATTATCTTTCTGCTTTTCAGTAATTTAAAAATTTGTTTGTTTTGTGTTCATTCCCAAGAAGATATTTTGAAACAATATATTTACCATGTATAGATAAATACATTACTTTTTTCATAAAGGGTAGTATAAGTTCTATTATCCTTTACGTATATGATATATACTTAAATATTATGATTTGTAAATCTATGGTAAGATATGGGAGTATGTTAACAGATATTGTGGTAATTCTGAACGTAACCATAACTTTTCATTACAGCATTACCAGCTCTAATTGCCCACATTGTGTGTAATCAATCAAATAATTAATGCAGAAAAAGGTTGTCGAATTATATAAAATGTACTTTCTGGGCCTCCTATGAGTCAACTATTATTTCTTGTGGCAGAAATCTCAAGAAAATTGATACAACTCCTTCAGAAAAAACTATTTTGGTCAGAAGAGATTGTTAGTAAATAAATTCAGAAGAAAAAATATTTCAAAAAAATTATGATATATATATTTCAAGTTAAATTTAAAAGTAAGAAAAGATGTGCATTGCACAATGATATAGCTGGATAAATGTAAATACACATGATATATGGACTATGTTTTATTTTTTAAATTCCATGTAGCACTATTCTATGAAATTCTTTTTTAAAGGAATCTGAGAGATTCATCTTCTGTAAAATTGAGGTATTATTTCATATTCACTAGTGGATTTTTATGGAGCATATATGTGTAATGTATACATACATATAGGATGAACACACACAATATATTAACACAATACATGCATATGCATATTTATATATGCATATATAATCACAGCAAAGCTAATTAAAATGAACAGCTTTCCATCAATATTTGTGGTAGTGATTGAGTGAAGGACCCCCCCAAAACACTGAAATCTGCACTACTCAAATTATATTCATATAAAATAATGTGGTAGTTGAGTACAACTTATATTCATCTTCCTGTATACTTTAATTTCTGATTTACTTAGGAAACCTATATGATTTAAATGCTACTAAAGCAATGTTAAACTATAGTGCTAAGAAAACATCTCCGCATGTCTAGTATGGACACAGTATTATTTTTGAATATTTTTCATTTGCAGGTGGTTGAAATCATAGATGTCAAATCCATGAACACAGAACTTGTGGGTGTAGATAATACAGGTAAATGGTCACTGTATCTTACAAATATCTCCTTGATGAGTGTATAATAATTTGTACTATAGATTGATTCAAATTCGAGTTAAATTTAGTGATTTACAGCTTACAGCATGTATGCTGTACCTTTTATGTGCTTATAGGTGTCATATTTGAAGACATTTCCTACTTTAAAATTCAACAATAATGACCTGTACTTTCTTCTAGCATATAGTTTTTCTTGAATTTTTAAATTAATATACCTGAATTTATTTCTGTAAATTATGAGAGTGAAAAATCCAATTTCCTTTGCATTCAATTGATAGACAATTTATCTACATAGTTTATCACATGAATATCTTTATTCACCCATTTAAAACACAATTTTTCTATGTACTAAAGTCCCAGGGGCCTATGAACTCCTTCTATGTTTCAAAACCAATATTACATTTTATTAATATTCTTATTTTCATAAGAAGTTTTGAAATCTTAGGCAAATCTCTCTTCTTTCCCCATTTATCTTAGGTAAACTTCTCATGGCATATTTCCTCTTCTAAATTAAATTTATAAGGAACATTTTAAGTTTTATGAATAATACAAATAGAATTTTTTATTATATTGCAGTGTGTTTAGATTAATGTGGGGAAATATTCTTTTCTTTATAAAATTAAAGCATCCCATTTAGAATATGGCTTAGTTCACCTTTTATTTAAATCTTCTTTTATGTCCTTCAGTAAAATTTTATAGTTTGCTTCATATAGGCCTAATAATTATTTTTATTAGGGTTATCTTTATGCATTTTATAGTTCTGTAGTTATTTTTAAGCATATCTTATCATCATCTATTGTATACTTAATCATTGCTACCGTACAACAAGCTATAATAAGTTTTCCCTATGCTGTTTTTTGAAAGTAATGGAATTTTCTTTTTTATTTTCAATATTTGCACATTTTATTTACCATTATTTAGAATACTTATGCATTTTATTTTATTTTATTTCTAAGCATTCTAGTATGATATTTATTATTGATATAAGAAGAAAAAAGTTTTCATGTTACTCATTAGGATATATGTAAGTGTTTCTTGATTAAATATGATAATGCATAGTTTTCTAGATGTCAAGGATATCTCTTATTTTTTGCATACCATTTAATTTTTTAAAAAGTAAAATTTGGTGATCCATTTTATGAAACAACCTTTAAACAAACTCTTGGTTTTTTTTTCCTCCTTTAATTATTTAGTGCAATAAATTCACTTAATAGATTTTCTAATGCTCAAAAAAATCTGGTATCTCATAGCCAAAACACACTACATGCCTCTGTTTTAATTAGGATATTTGTGTTGGTGTATATTGAGGAAATTAGCCTGTATATTTATTTTGCTTTTTGATCTTGCTCATTATATCCAAGTGTGGCTTTTTCTTTTTTAATTTGTTCAAAATAAACTTTGGAGCACTGCATTTTGACATATGATCCATTCTAAATATATGTTTCATATTATCTTTTGGATGAATTGTTTGATTTTAATACTATTTTATGCGTAGATATTACTGTACCCCTTCATTCTTCATTCACTATTGATCAATACATGTTATCTGTTTTTCTGTCTTTATCTAGCACGTTTTATATCATTTCACTTAAATTTAGAAAGATAATGTTTGTAATAATGTCATGTTGCCATTTATCTGTGTCATAATTTTCAAAAATTCATACTGCATGCTCATTTATTCCTTATAGTTTTTCTGCACCTTGTTTCATTTAATCTTGAATAAATCTTGCCAAAGTGTTGACTCTTTTATAGATTATGTCAAAGAACAAGACTTTGGTTCATTGATGTTCTTAGTTTGATCAATTATGTTTTCCCAATTACTCATTCCTGCTCTGAATTTATCTCAGAGTAGATAGTTCTGTCATTTTAATTCTGTAGTGCTCCCAATTCCTATATCATCAGAAAACTTTGGAATTTTTGAAACAGGAGCAGAGGAAATTTTTCATTTTTGAAAGATTATAAATTATTCCCTTTATTTTGAGAAGATTCACCTTCAATCCTT
The DNA here is from genome assembly GCA_004026965.1 of Petromus typicus. NCBI lineage: Eukaryota > Metazoa > Chordata > Mammalia > Rodentia > Petromuridae > Petromus > Petromus typicus. The sequence continues at coordinate 24,651 of PVIR01001188.1, read as the reverse complement.
GTTTATGGATTCTTCCTGACCACTCTAGTAAAACTTTATGCACCCTAATAGCATCATTTTCCCTCACTTTTGCAAATTCAGTGAATAAACCACTGATATACTTCTTCCATGATTTTACTGAGTTGCGCTGCCAGAAATATAGGCAGATATATATTACTGTAGTAGGATGACTTTAACTGGTTTGAGAAGATACCTATAAATGGTATAGCAGCGTCAAGTGAAGTTTCTACTTTTAATTTTTTGAGGAATTGTCATACTTACTTCAGTAGTGGTTAAACTACTTTGCAGCCTCTTCAATAAAGTGGAAGCATTCTTTTTTTGCACACAATTTCACCAGAATTTTTCTGTTTCTTGAGTTATTGGTAACTGCTATTCTTTGTGGTGGGCAGTGGACACTTGGCTTATGAACTTGACTATTTTCCAAGGAATAGTTGTGGCTCAAGTTGTTTGTAAGTCAATGCAGCTAAAATCGGGATGTTTACTTGGGTACATATTATAGAAAACAAGAGGCAGATGAATCGCCATTTACCCTAATTAATGCAAGTTGTTCATCTGTCAGGCAGTTGTAATTTGAAGGTTCATTGTAGGGTGAAACAATGTTGTTTTGATTTCCATTTTTCTAATGGCCAAATAGAAGATGGTGAACACTTTTTAGTGTACTTCTAAGTTACTTGTACTTCTTTTTCTGAAAAGTATCTCCATTTCTATTACCAAATTTTTATTTGCTCTGGTTGGAGGGGCATCAAATTTCTCTGAATCTTATTCTATTATAAATATTAGTCTTCTGTCTGAAGAGCAATTGGCTTTCCCCCATTTTCTGAGTTATCTCTTCACTCTGACCTTTTTTTTTTTTTCTTGGCTGTGCATAATTTTTGTAAATTTATTGTAATCCAGCCCCCCTTTATAGTATGTGATGATTTTATTGGTTTCTGCTCATCAGTTTTTCTTGAAGTCTACTTTTTCTGAAAATATGATAGCTACTCCCACTTAGCTTCAGGTTCCTGTTGTATGTAGTATAATTTTTCATCCTTTCATTTTTAGTTTATGACTTTTTAATTGATGTTGTTCCTTATGGGCAACATAGAGCTGAATTTTGTTCTTTCTTCAGTCTACTTATCTGTTTCATTGGAGAATTAAGATCATTTGCATGGAGAGGTACTACTGAAAGATACTTACTTGAATCCTGTCATGGCAACATATACAATTTGAGTTGAAAGTTTTTATTTTTCTTCAGGGCTTAAAAAACTTTGGGCCAGGGATTTAGCTCAGTGGTTCAATGCCTGTCTTGCAAGCTCAAGGACCTGAGTTTTATCCCCTGGTAACCACATATAATACTGGGTGTGGGGACTCACAGACATTGACCACTGATGGTGAAAGAGAAAAAGAAAGAAAAAAGGAGTACAAAGGAAGATAATAGTTCAGGAAGAAAGGAAGGAAATAAAGTAAGTAGCAAAAAATGAAAAAAGAGAAGAAGTAGGACTTTGTTGAAACTACTCTTATGTTTGGATTGCAGGGTTAATGGAAAGGAGATTTGAGAAGTTATATGCTGTAGAAAGAAAAAGGAAGAGGGAAAGAAGAAACAAATGGAGATTGAAGGAATCCATGAGAAGGTGGGAGTCAATTAATATGTTGATATAAAGTTCATGTTTGAATTTTCTATACACTCTGTTTGGTGAAATGAAGCTAATGTGCCCATAAAAGACAGTACTACTAAGGTAAATCACTAATTGTGTGTGTATAAAATATATATACATATATATACATATGTATAAAATATATGTATATATACATACATATATATGGATATATATACATATATACATATATGTACATATACATATATACATCCATATAATATATGTATTTATATGTATAAAATATATATCCATATATATGGATACATATATATATATATATATATTTTATACATATATATGCCTAAAATCAGGTGCATCCAGAACAGGAAAGGAGAGAAAGAGAAAACACCCACATGTACATAAACATAAAAGTAAATAGTTCTCTCACCCTTAATTAGTCTTGAGACACAATTGGGCCAGTACTGTCTTCTCCCTATGTTCACAAATTGAGAAACTGCCCTGGTTGGGAACCCCACTACTGGACCTGCCTTGTTCTCTCTGCAAACGCTGTTCAGTGTGGTGTCAAGTGTGCTCCTGTGGAAGTTTCTTGTCACTTTCTTAGCATTGGAAATTTTTGATTGCATCCAGGGAGAGGACAGCAAAGTATGGCTCCTTCTACTGATTTCCAAAGGGGCCTTCTGAATCTCCATTCTCTTCTTTCCTCAGTATCCCTGCGAAGCTCACATCTGTTTCCTTTATACCACTCCAGGTGGGAGCAGGACCACACTCTGGCTGCACCCGTCTGTCTGGGTTTCCAACCCTACTAAAAAAGTCTTTCCATGCTCCACAGGGAGTCACTAGTAGCCCTCTAATGTAATTCTCTAGCACTCACAGCTCTTGGCAGCTTCTTGTCTGGCAGGTAGACTTGAGGCTGTAGGTACTAGAGGGTGGGTTGTGGCCGGAACTCACTGGTATCTGAGGAGTCATGGGACGTGACTGCTTTGGCTCTGTTCCCCTGATTCATGCAGATCCCAACTACTATCCTCACAGGGTGGGTCCCCTCCTGTCACTGGCTCTGTTTGTCCAGTGAGGCAAGCCTTGGGGGACCCATGGGAGTAATGAGCCTGGCTTTGGTTCTGCTGATTTTTCATTGATTCAATTGCCCTGCTCTTGTTATCTTCCTTTATCAATGAGAATCATAACAAATATTCAAAGTGAACGCTTTTTTTGTTTCTTTACATTATCTATGAAACTCTATATACATATAATGATTTTAATACTATTGGTAACTTTCTGCAGCTCAAAGCAGCTATTTATTTACCGTTTCAAATTATAAACTCTTTCTCTTTTGCTGTTGTTGACAATATCAAAGAACAAATATCCTATTTTTCTCTTGCCAATTCTTAAGTGGTATCATTGTTTGTTCCTCAGGAATTTACTTGATCCTTGACATTATGAGAAAAGTTGCCAATTAGGCTTTCAAATGGATCAAGTCAATTAATTATGTTCACTGAATAGTTTCTGGTCCCATTAATGACAAACATTTTATCTGTTAGTATATGTAGGCTAAACTGTGATCAGTAATGTGGATAATTTGGCTGCAAAATTGCTGAACAGATTTGAGAACATCATCCTCGAGGCTTCATCTGCCTTCAAATTCTCTTCTTCCCATGCACTGAGAATGAGAAGTTCCACACAAGTTTCAGTTTCACAGTGTTCTTACTTGGCTGAGAGAAATTTACATCTAGATTATTTAAATTTATCCTTCACCCATTTCCATTAGTTTCCCAGTTTCTGTCTGTGAAATACAGTTTTGCACTTGTGATAGTGTTCTGAGTGTCATTTTTATGTTTCATTCTGCCTACCTCTTATGACATTTCTAACTTTGTCCTTAAATTAGAATCTAGAATACAGTCTTCAAGCTTCTGCTTACCTCTAATCATTGTACACTGCCTCTCCCTTGCCTCACAACAATGCCTTTTAATTCAACTGCAGGGCCTATGTTTTAGGCCAGATTTTTTCTGTAACTATCCATTTCTGGGCCACACCCAGCTTCCTGAGCATCTCTGTAACATCTCTGTAATAGTCGCAGCGTCTCTACAACTGACTGTGTTCTGTGGCCCTCTAGTGAAATTGACTGATGGATCTAATGACTTCCCACTGTGGTTTTAACTTTGTGGATGCAAGATTAGAGTTATAATTATGAAAGGAAGGTAGTTGGATGACAAGGGACCTGAAGAAAGAGGAGGAGGAAAAGGTGGGGAGGAAAGGGAATAATGATGATCAAGATGTGATAATGTATATGCAATAATTCTTCATGACAAGTGCAGTTGCTATGCATTGTAATCATACATGGTAAGGAAGGATAAAAATGAATTAAGACATATAGCAAAGCTATGGATATCGATATTTCTTTCATGGATATATTTTTTAGTTTTCTGTATGATTATAAGGTATAATTGCTTCACAATTAAAAGTTGAACATGCAGTCCTAGAACACAGTAGTATACCTTCCATTTAAAGAGAGTAGGATCAACCATTTGATATCTTTTTCAGCTTTTCTCCCACTATATATTTTTCCTAGTTGGTGAGTATTCCTGGGTTGCTTATTAATAATGTTTATAGACACCATGTCAAAGAAAAAGCAAGTCATAGGAAGTAAGGGAGAAAAGAAGAGATGGTCTCTGCTTTTTGTCCATCCTTCTTCACCCGCAGCCCAGATCACACTAATATGTCAGCTATAAAACAAGCTCCTTTCACTACAGTGTCCCCGATGAATAATACCCAGGAAGGAAATTTTAAATCTACCACTGAATATAAAAGACCATCACTAGAGAGAAATAATTTATGAGTGAGACACTAAGGGATACATATTATAATTTATTTTTATATCAGGATCTTTTCAGACCACTGCAAACTCCTCTTCAGAAAGTGTATCAATTATGAGCAAGAAAGAAAAGGGCAATTTTAATACTGGAGTATATATCTGTCATAGTTTCTATATGCTTATGCATACATACTGATAATAGATACTTTGTTGCTTCAAATCATTACAAGCTGTGAACCATGAAGAGAAATGAGCAATAAATAAAGGTCCCTGCTTCTTTTCACAAAATGTTCCCGTGTCAGAGTCCAGAGAATGCTTTGTATGCACAGAGAGCTGAAATGTACACCAGTGAATTCTTGAAATGTAAAAGCAATGTGACATCTTTAAATTAAATTTTAAATACTCTTTAGAGTCCTCACAGAACCATGTTCAAAAAAACTTTGCATGGTAATTACACATGCAGAGTGAAGCTATCTATTGTTGATCATTAAGTCAAAGTTTAAACAGTTACATAATAGCTCTTTAATATGTATTAATAACATTAGTTAACATTTGTTCAGTACTTTCTATTTTTAGTCACTTTCTCTGACTTTTTTTTGAGAGGGATATACTTTTGTGTCTAAAGCTGACAACAACTTCCAAAATGAGTAAAACCAAGTTCTGAAATAAAAAATGTGAGCAGAGGTGTTGAGCAGATTTGTGGAGAGTCTCACTGTTCGTAAACAGGAGCTGGGGGTCTGATCAAGGCTAGAATTCCAGAGCCTCGCCCTTCTCTACAGTGTCATTCCATTTTTAACTCAATGCTGCTATAAAAACAATTATTATATCAGGAATATTCAGACATGATTACTATTTCAGTACTTTTTCAATTCACAGTCTCATTATGAGAAAGAGCTGCAAGAACGGCTTCCATACGATTCCCTTGCCTTGCGGATGCTGTGATGACCACAGGAAAGGAGAAGATGCTATCGAATAGGAGCTAATGGTGTTGGAAAGGGCATGTGATTAGTTCCGATAGCCGGCACTCATTAACGAGCATTAGACTTAATAACCACAGACAGAGGGGTCCAGCAGTGAATAAGTTGACCTGAGTAAATGGATCTTGAAGTTGAGTGAGGAAGCAGACATTAAGCAAAAATCACATACGTATTAAATTACAATTATGATAAATGCTACATCCAGGGAGGATACTGTGTGCTGGAAGAACATATAATTGGGCTTTTAACCTAGTCTGGAGACAACGGGACAAAGTGAAGTTGCATTTATGCTGAAACATGGGCAGAAATGCCTGGTACTTCCTGGGCGAGGGCACTGCAGGCTATGTGTGTGACCGTGAGGGAGGAAGGCTCTTCTAGCTAAAACAATGATCTCTGCAGTAGCATTTTTCCCTGGATGTGAAAAGTAAATATTACAACTTTTATTTGCTCATTTAGCCCTTTAAAATGCTCATTTTGTGTAGTGACGATATATTCCTTAGTAGTCCATTGACAGCTACATGTTCGTTCTTCACAAACAAATGTTAGGACTGCACACTCAGAGCTTTTTTATTTGAGCGTAAAAAATGAAAGAATAACTTTTTGAGGCTCACACATTTAACAAACTAGAAAAAGTGAGCTTCACTGTCAGTGCTAGATTTACTCTTGCAGAGTTAGTTTACAAGCATTTCTCTCACAGCTGGCCATGTTCACACTCACTGCTGTCCCTGTACAAGCTGGCTTGTTCCCCTCATGTGGGCAGCAGCACGTCCAGTCCACAGCCAGCGCCCGGTCAGGGCACGTGGTGCTGAGTACATCCTCGGTAGTTCCTGCACATGAGGTTCACATGGAGTGAACGGTTACCACAGTCCTTTTTTCCCCCCTAAATCATGTTCACTACCTGTGTTCCAATCTCCATTGATGGTGCACAGCTAGTTAGAGCTCTGTGTGAGAAGGCGTGGTTTCCGTGATGTCAGCATCCATGTGTGTCCTACAGGCTCACAGGTTGTAGCTTGGAGAAACCTCCGACCCCATGTTCTCTTCGTCATCTCCTTGCATTTGCCATTGTCCTCACTAATCTCTCTACTTAGCCACCCAGGCCCACATGGCCCTTTCTCTTTATCACTTTAAATTTTAGTATGTAGCAGATATTGTATTTGATGCTGTTAATATATTACCTCTTTGAGCCGCAACATAATCTAGTGAGTGGAGTGCTACTCTAACTACAGGTTTATTTTTAAAGAAGCTGAACTCCAGTGAGCTTAAGTAACTTTTCCAAGTTTGACCAGAGATAACTTCAGGATAGTTATTCTCACAAATCAGTCTTCTTCCAGATTTAAATTTTTTCCTTTCATCTTATTTCACATTCTACTCCTCCACTCACAGCTTTTTACAACTATAGTACATTTGTGAAGGTTGACTTATTGATTAGCTCATTTGCGCCTCTGTGCCCTCATTAATTCATGTATTCTGTAATCATTCATTTCCTTGTGCCCATAAGGGCTTATCATCCACTTTAACCTATTGCACATGTTGTGTGACTCAGTTGGGTGAGATCAACAGTACAAGGTCTCTATACAGTAGAAATCACATGGCATTTTCAGGAATTGACTCATGCAGTTTTCTTGGGTTCTCTAGTCTTGTCCACACCTTGTCCTAACTGTAAACTTTGGACCCATTAATATATCAGCCTTCTCTATCTTTACTGGAACAAGAATTATCATACTGAGACCACAAATATATTTTTGGCTTCTGGCTCTACTGGAAAGCTTCCATGTCTTCTTACATGGTCAGATGCACAACTTCCTGTCAATTTCCCAGCAGCCTTCATTCACTTTCTTTTGTGTCCTCTTAGGTCATACTTCAGTTATAGTTATTACTATAGTGATTATTACCCATTAAATTTTCTCATCAGATCATTTGACATTCTTTGATTTCCTCAGAATTTGAAACACCAACGTAATATTTTGTGAGTAAAAAATAAGTTATAAAGCACCTAAAATACTATAAATTTTAACAAATTCTGATTATGCATGTCTCTATTTTACCTTTCAATATGTCTACCCTCAGAGGAGCACTCTTATCTCCATTCTCTAAAATTGGCTGTGCATAAAACACTACAACTAGCATGTGACTGGGACAGATGGAGCACTTACCTTTAATGACTATTCATTTTTCCTTTTGTCTTTTCTATTGTCAAATGAATGTTAATAGGTTATAGGAGACCACAGAAGCTAGAATTTTCATAGTAATCCTTTATTCCTTAATTTCTTTTTCTATCCTCTTACATCCACCAGAAAATCTAGTGACTTCTTCAAAACTATATCTCAAGTATCTATTCTAAATTAAAAATCAGCCAAAGAAAACTATTAGAGTGTCAAATATCCCCATAGACTGATACAAACTGAAATCTATCTTATACACTTAAAAAAGTACTAGTCAATATCAAAACATCCTGTAGTGTTTATCACCTACATTGATAAAATGATTGCATCTTTCTTCTTTCCATTATCAGTTTCTGACCTCTTAGAATGTCTATATTTGATTGTGCCCTTTTGCTGTGATCCCTCAAAACTAGTTATTTCCTCAAAGGTACTGAGCTCATCAGTAGTTTAAGAACTTTTATACTTGCTGTTATTGCTACCTGTAACATTTTGGTCCTTCATTTCAAGTGGCTACTTCTTTCCTTACTATAGGTAGTAACAGGTCTCACCAACCCACAGACAGGTTCTCTGACCATGCACCTGAAGGAAAGGAAAGAGGCCATTATTAACTCTACTGTTATTTTCTACTACACATTCCTTTTAATCTATTATCATTTTTGGCAGTTTGAAAACTTTCATAAAATTTTATTTTTTTCCTTTTAACATGAGACAAGGATGTGAATTCAATTAGCTTATTTTACATATTACATCAAAAAGAATTAGAAATAAGAGTTGAAAGAAGGAAATTCAGGTACTTCTTTGTTTGGTAGGAAACTGTGCTGGGAAATTGAGGCTCATTTTTAAAGAGGTGACAGTGCAGAAATTCCTCAGAGTGAGATCAGGGATTTGAGTCATTTTGCACAAACTTTCTTTTCAGTCGTTGAGGGGTGATTCCTAATGGCACATAGGCCTAATGGCTTACAACAGTTGGCAGCAGCCAGAAACATTTCTTACGCAAACTATGAAAGTACATAAGTCAGTATTCTTAAGATAAATGAATATATAAAGATTACAGGTCCAGCAGAAATAACCTTGGCTTTTCCATCTCTCAGTGGGGAGATGTAGATATCGAGAATAATTTTCATAAGGATGGTGGTAGAAGTCTTATGTAAGATGGCATATGGACAAAGAGAAGAGTACAATGAATGGATAACATTTGTTTTGCTTTGTTTTGTTTTGTCCTGTTTTTTTGATACAGAGTCTCACTTTTTTATAGTCCAGGCTGGCCCTGAGTTCAGCCTTGAACTCATAGCAATCCTCCTGCCTCTGCCTCCCAAGTGCTGGGATTGTAGGTATGAACCACTACACCAAGCACAGTGGTGTGTGACTCTGATTGCTGGTGGGTGTGAGTCTCCATGCCTGGCATTGTCGTATGTGGTTACCAGGGATTGAACCCAGGCCCTTGTACTTGTAAGGCCAGTGCTGAAACCACTGAGCTAAATCCCTGGCCCAATAGTTATATTTTTATAAGAAAATATATCATTAGAAAAGTTAGTTTAGATTTCTAGCTTGTCGAAATCCTAATTAAATGGGAAGAATCAATTAAGTTTTGTGAAATAATAACTAACACTAATCTAGTAATGACTTACTTTCATATTATAAATTTGTATTAGTCTCCCACAAGTGCTGTATCACACTATCACATTCTGGAGGCCCTAAAGCAAGAGAAATTCATTGTTTCACAGTACTGGAGTTTAGAAGTCTGAAATCAGGTGTGAGCAGGGGCATGCTTTCTCTGACATTAATGAGGGAAACCCTACTTACGATTTCTTTTCTTTTTTCTTTTTTCTGGTTTATTGGCCACCTTTGGTGTTCCAAACTGGAAACTCCATAGCTCTAATTTCCACCTTCACCATCATATGGCATCTTCTCTACCTGTGACAGTCTCCTAAGAACCCTATTGGGTTGGGTCATGGAGTCACTCTTCTCCAATATGTCTTCTAAACTTATTAAATATACAAAGATTTTTTTCTAAATAAGGTTACATTCTGAGGTACTAGGGGTTAAGATTTCCACAAAATTCAGAGCACAGTTCAACCCATAAACATTCTTTGGTAGGAAAATCTAAGAAAGACTGTATTCTATAGTAAAATATGGTGTCACAGTTTTCAGTTGATTTCTTTTGCAGTATCAGGAATCAAACTTAGGACTTTGCATTTGTCAGGCAGGCATAGTACCACTGAGCTACATCTCTGGCCCTCAACTGATTTTCACATCAGTTTTAAAGGTGAATCCAAACAAGTCTATGTTCCAAGAGAGAAAATAAATAAAAATGTTCAGAATTTTTAAATGCTCACAAATGATGTTTGGCCATGTAAATCGTATACCTGCTTGCCAGGATTAGTATGGTCTGTACAGTAAACTCCAGAAAGACAATTTAAAGAACTTGTGGAAAAACAGGACAATTCTAGGAATCCCTCTATGATCTCAAAAAGGAGTAACTTCAAGGTTTTTTTTTTTTTTTAATATTCCCACATTTGGCTTCTTGCACTGAAATTTTCTGAAATCAGATATTCTAATAGTTATTGTTTAAAAATCACTGCTTCTGCCCTCAAACGTCATGAATGTGATGATAACTCAAGGAACATATATATTTACCTTTGAATTTACTACATATATCAGGACTCTTTTCAAAAACATTTCCATGAAATCTAACACTTAAAGAAGCTATTTTGTATTTAGTTGCTAAAAATAATTTTGTCACTTTTTAGAAAGGTAAAATATTTGATCACAGATTTCATGTCCTCCTGAAAATTGATGCAGCAATTTAGAGAAGAGAACCTCAGTATAAAACAAGCACAGGTCTACGGAGAAGCCTAAGTTCATTCTTGTTCTATAATGACCCACATAATGATCCTAATTTACCATTTAACCCGCGACTTTGAGGCCAGCACACCACGTTTACATCTCTGACACAAGAGGATCCATAAAGCCACACCACCGTGTAATTATGTCAGCAGAATGTGCTGGGAGCAAAGCCAGGACAACTAAGAGTCAGGATTGTGCTTTGGAGACAGTGTCTTGAGTCAGAAAGCTTCTAGTTCTTCTTCTAGTTTTACTGATCTCTATTTCATAATCTAAGCAGCAAACTTGATTTCCAAGTTGAAAATAAATTGTGTAGTATTCAGCAAATTTTCATCTATTTTAATAGCTCAAAAATAATATTTAAGAGAGATAAATGTCATTAAAATTTACATGCAAGTTGAATGAGTTTAAAATATGAAATTCTTTTGTTTTCTAGAAGGGGTAAAACTCACAAGATTTCTTGTTGAAATACTTTTGATTAACAACGAGCTGTGCTATTGCATTTAAAAAGAAAATATTTTTCTCTCTTATGTAGGAAATAGACTAATGATTAATAGAGGAAGATAATTGGAAAACTTTCTCCTATCCAGTGTAAACTAGACTGTGTTGTCTCTTCACTCAATTTAAATAATAATTTCTCTATCCCTCTAAATAATTTACATGTGTGTGTATGCGTGTGTGCGTGCGTGCATGCGTGTGTGTGTGTGTGTGTGTGTGTGTGTGTGTGTGTGTGTGTGTGTTGGTACTGGGAACTGAACTCAGGACCTTGTGAGGTAGGTGCAGTGCCACTGAGCTAAATCCCTGTCCCAATAACTTAAATCTTATAGGGAAATAAAACAGAAAAAGTAAAAAAAAAATTTCCTTCAATCTTTGATTTCATAGACAACTATGTAATAATTTAGCATGTATTTTCCAGGATTGATGACATACTGGGGTTTCTTCCCATTATTTCCCCAGATTTAAAAAATAATATACTATTTGAACTCTCACGTTGCAAAGTAATGTGCATCTTGGCTTTCTTTCCCTGTGGAGATTCAGAGGGACGTTACAGCTTTATTCTCCATAGAAATTACTACATAACATTTCCGACACACCGCTTCTGAGATGGTTTTAACTTTTTACCATATCTGAATAGTTCACTTTCTCTCAGGCGCATACGTGAGTTGTGCTTGCCATTGTATGTTTCTTTCAAAATGGGAGCTCTTTTGAATCCTGTTCATCTTTGCCTAAGAAAGATACAGTTTGCAGCGATTGTGAATCACAGTTGCCAATCACAGATTTAGTGCCTCCTTGAGACGTCTTTTATTTAACTCATTAATGAAAGATCAAGGAACATGACAGAACAGACTCAAGAAGAGAGAATTTGGGAAATAGATTTGTATCATCTGTAGGGAAAGAAAATGACTCCTAAAATACAAATTCAGATCATGTATACAAGCCAATAAAACAAGTGCAGACATACATCCGCAAAAACTTGATCACTCTTTTGTAAAAATATAATATCTAATCTACACAACAGAAAGACAAATTCTCTGAGCCTTAGCATATTGTGCTAACAAAGACACATTTCCTGAAGATCCACGTAAATCTTAAGGGTGAGTCATAAGAAATACCCTACTATGAAATGAAAAGAACTTACACTTATTGTTTTTCCTTTTGTCCATGTTTAGCATATTTTACTATTTCCCATTAATGTTCAATTTGTTACTCAGAGATATGGTGTCTGTGTGTGCTGATAAAATTAATTGTAAATTGCTATTGTTACAAGTTCTTAAAATTGTATATGCTTCAAAAGGTCTAGCAAAGAATCTTGATCAAGATGTTTTCATGCAGTTGGGTAGCTTTGTTTTGTGAAATCACTGTATGTCAGGGATCATAGGTCCCACTGCAGGTATTTAAGTTACAATCAGGATCTCATGACTTTAATTCTTAATAGACTATACCATGAATTAACCTTGTGTCATGGTGTGCATGAATGCATGAGCTGATTCTGAAAGGGAAACTGCTGCTTTAAAGGTTGCGTGAACTTATATGCTATCAGTTGTCAAATGTTCCTTAACAAAATGTATTTTGACACATTCAATGAGTCACAGATCATGTTAAATAAAAAGCCAACTGGACTGTTTGTTCTGCTGTTCTTTTGTCTATGTCTCTAAGATGTATGACTCAAATTTGCTGCTGTAAGGTCCCTAGACAATGTTAATTCACTTGAAGAACAGCAGTGAGAAATGAGGATGGTAGTATCCTGAGGAGTTCAAAGTTTGAAAACATCCCCCAATGTTGAATTTAAATAACATGACATGGAGCTTCCCAGTTACATTACAGAAATTTCAGCTAGGAACATGAGTAGTAACACGTTACTTGAAACTTTGACAAGAAAAACAATCACTAAGAGAATGTAGTAGCCTCAATTACTAGACCTGAGGGTAATATCAAGTAGAAGGAAAAGGAAAGTGAAAGTTACAGATTATTTTAACCACTGATGCATCTAAGAAGCACTTTGCTGCTAATAATAAGTAAATATCTTCCCCAAAATGTAAAAGCATCTTCAGTAGCTGGATTGTTTGATTTTATTCTTTTTGTGGTACTGAAGATTCAACCTAGGTCCTCACAAATCTTAGGCAGATTTTTTCCTCCCAATCCAAGTTTTGTTTTTAGATAGAGATGCTGTTATCTGCCCAATCCCCCCTTGAACTCGGAGTCCTGTGCTTCAATTACATGAGCAGCTGGAATTACAGGTATACACCACCACATCTGTTTGTAGCTCTTTTTATTTTGTGATTCAAGCACAGAGGACAAGTAAGTGTGAATTGCATGAAGCTATCCTAACTTTAGTCACCAAAATAATGACTTTTTCTTTGTAAAATAATTGATTAGAAGAGATAGAATGGAAAGCTTTAGTGTCAAAGATTTTTAAAGACCAAAAGATAAAGAAGCAAGTATATTGAGTTACATGGTGAAAGAAGAGGATCTGAATGATGAAAAGGAGAAAGAAATGGATTTAGTCTCTTGAGAAGGAGCTACAAAACATGGAGCCTTAATTTTACATGAGAAATTATTATTAAGAATCAGCAATTAAAAAGTGACTAGTAATAACCATCATCCAATTTTAAAATTATCAATTACTTAAAGTATTCAGAAAGCCGGCTACACACAGAAATAGCCATGCCTAGTCAGACCAAGGAGAGAAAGTCAGATGTAGGTGACAGATATGTGAGACTATGAGAGCAAATGAAGCAGAAACTCAGAGCTATAGGTAATGAAAAGAGTGCCTGGGTCCAAGAATTACCAGCAGGCACAGGGACACCTTTGCTAAATACTCTTTAATGTTCACTCCTCCTAAAACTGAACTTGACCTCAGTTTTCCCTGTATGATGCATTCATGCAGATAGCAAATGGAATACCAATGGAAAAGCTAGTTAGTATGTTTCAAGAGAAAGTACAGTGATTAGAAATCAGAAGTCCATTTGGAGAGCTTCACAATCTTCCTTGAGCCAGTTTCCACAGTTTTGGAAATAGATACATCATAATGTCTGTCATGAGCTGGTGTTAGTGAATGTACATAAATCTGTATATACAAATCTACATAAAACATAAAGATTAAAACTGTCAAGGATAACAACTGTCATATTTAATTTCCTTATTCCAAGTTATAGAACTTAAATGCTTCACATATCTTCAAGAAGTTAGAAGTTACTTAGAGTCCTTACTCTTCTCAGTTCCCAGATTTTTAGAATAATCTTAGCTACACACGAGGAAAAGACCCAGAAGCATTTTCTAGTTAGTACTTGCTCCTTGCAAAAGCACTGCCATGTTCACTCAGAATGGTTTTTCAAGCTCTTTGGGAAAAGATTCTATCATTTCTGTACCATAGTCTAGGATTTAAGGCACATCAGTGTGACCAAAGATTCCTTCCCCAGATATGAGCTTTTTGGATATTTGTGAGAACATTTTGAAGTGCTGGAACATATCAGTTATATACTTCCTGGAGTCCAATCTTTAGAATCAAATGGCTTCTATTTTTATTTTGATAAAATTTTCTTCTTGTTAGTTTGAAAATCATGTGGCAATCCTAGTTAAAAAGGGAATTTTCTTTGTACAAATTTGATATAAAATCCTTGTTTCCCTCTGAGGTAGCTTCAAATCTTGCTTTGTTTTCTACAGGTTATATAATTGTTGCAGTAACACTCTTGAAACTTGTTTTATCCCTGTACAAATTAAACAGAAACTAAGTAAGCTCTGTGAAGTACAGCATTTCTTCAGAATTGTAAATACTTCCTGTGGGGATATTAAAAGATCTCTACCTTTTTTCTTTAGATTGCAATAGAAAAATGGAATTCTCTCAGCACAGTGGGTCCCAAAAGAATGAGAAAGAGAAAGAGAGAGAGAGAGAGAGAGAGAGAGAGAGAGAGAGAGAGAGAAGAGAAGGGAGCAATTTGAACTCATTCTCTTGTCTGCACTCCTCTCAGAGTTTTTGTTGCCTATCCAAGAGAGATGACAAACTCCAAATGCTACAGGGAAGAATATTCATACTTCCTCTCAACCAGAAGGAATTTTGAAGAAGCAACAAAATTGTTGGGGATTGCTTTTAGTAAAGTTTTTGAAATCTTTAGGATGCTGTTAAAATCTGAATGTAGCCCCAAAGTTTCTGTGTGGGAGCTTCAACCTGAAGGTAAGGGCATGGGGAGGTGAAGACTGATAAGAGGTGATTAGATTATGGGGTACACCTTCTTGGATGGATTATATTGTTATCTCGGGAGAGGGTCAATCAATTATCAGGAGAGTGGGTTTTTTTATTGAAATCTTTATTGGTACATTACATATACACATTACATATACATATACACATCATGATTGCATTCAACAATGAGAATTTGTACTAGTATATGACACAACTTAATTCTCATTTTTCCCATAGTCCTACCCACCCTACCACCCCACCCCCTATATACATAAACTTTGTTTCCTTTCTTTTTTCTTATAATCTCATTATTTTCCCCCTTCACCCTATTTCACTTTGAGTATTTTCTATTTCACAATATATAACATACATTCTAGAACTCATTTACATCTTTATTTTCTCATACCAGAGAAAAGGTACGATATTTACACATCTGTGACCTATTTATTTCACTTATGAGGATGTCCTAAGGTACATCCATTTAAGTATAATTGATTCAAACTTATTTTTTATGGAAGAGTAATACTCCATTTTGTAAAAGAACCATAACTTTTTTAGGTAGTCTCCAGTTTATAGACACTTGGGTTGTTTCCAAGATTTAGCAATCACAAACTGAGCTGCTATGAACATAGATGCACATATGTCACTGTGATATTAATCTTTTCATTTTTGTGTGTATATACCTAGCAGAGCGATGGCCAAGTCAAATGGGACCTCCAGTCCTATCTTTCTGAGGAATCTCCACACTGATCTCCACAGGGGTTGTAGGAGTCTACAGTCCCACCAACAGTGGAGAAAGGTTCCTTCTTCTCCGCAGCCTCGTCAACATTTGCTGCTGGCTAATTCTGAAATGGCAGCCATTCTATGTGGAGTGAGATGAAATCTCAATGTTGTTTTCATCTGCATCTTTCGAATGACTAATGATGTTGAGCATTTTTTCATATGCTTCTTAGCTGCTTTTATTTCTTCCTCTGAAAAGTGTCTGTTCATTTCAGATGCCCATTTTTGAATTGGGACTGGTATTTTCAAAAAGAATTCAATCCCCTATTGTCCATCTCACTTCTTCTTTTCTGGCAACTGTCCCAGGAGTGAACAGGGTGAACAGGTCCCGAGGACACCACCCGTGTTGATGGGGTCCTGCAGCTGTCAGTGCAGTGGGCTGGCTCCACCAAAAGAAGGAGAAGAATGAGTTAGGCATCCCCTTGCTCATCTTTTTTTCTCTTTTGTGTTCTATCTCCTGCCATGGAACACAAAATCTCTCCCCAGAGGAGACTTCCTAGCCTCCAGAGCCATAAATTAAAGAAATTTCTGTTTGTTATAAATTACTCAGTCTCAGATAGTCTGATTGAGACAGATGTACTATCCCACAGGAGAGATGCTTGAGGCCATACAACAGGAGGCATCAGAAAGGCTGATTCTGACTATCAATGGGAGAGGGGAAGATATGTCTACTAGTGCTATGATATAAAGTTCATTTTCTTTATTGCATTCATGTTTTGTTTCATTCTCTTTTGATATCTATGAAGGCTTCCTTCATCCATTCTCCATCATGAAGAAGGAAAAGGTGTGGAAATGGAAATAACTGAAAGTTTGCAACCAAGAAAGTCCTGCTTCTCTCAGGGAGTGATGTGTAGAAGTGCAGGCAGCCTCTCGTAATGGCTCCTAGCTGTAAGGCACATTTCTTTATGCTACGGGAAATACTTTGCACTGATCTTCTTTATCATTGATTCATCATTGATCCTTGCTGGTTTTTTGTCAGAGGGGTGGAATATTTATCTTTGGGTACAAAATGCTGAGGCTTTGAAAACCTGGCCATAAACCAACTCTAAACAGCATGTGTACATCTTCATGGCAGGTGATAGTGAGCAGTTTACATTCTTAGAAAGTGTGGTTACTCACTGCTTCAGAGATTTGTGTCACTGTCGCTTCCTAGAAAAGCCTTCCTACTGACTGCTCTTTTTGGAAAGGAAGTTTACCTCTAAAATATTTGTCTCCAAACTCAATCTCACCTAACCTCAACTATTCTAGTTTTCATGCAGTCACTGACAATAACTACGGGGGCTTCAAAGTTTATAGACCTGCAAAATTTGTCTTTTAGGGGGTGAGTCCTGTTTCACCAAAGTTGTGGCTACTAACTTAACATTTATTTTCACTTTTGGATTTCCTTATTTCATAAACAAAGCATTTCTAAGGAGGCTGTTATTTTATGATAAAATGAACATTGAGGATCATGAACTTGGATTAAAATGCTGGAGTGATCCTTCCTGTAGGCTGTGTGGCTTTGAGTATTTTTAAAAGTCTTCCTAATCTTGGAATATATGGTTTGAAAGTTTCTACCAGGTCTCAAATTCCATGACTTTGTGAGCTTCACCTTACTCATTTGTGCTATTAAAAGTATTCTCTTGGGTTCAGTGCTCACATATGATCTACAACAAATATTAATCTTTCTAAATGGAAATAAAAATCATACTGACAAAGTCAAAATAAATACTTCTCCTATGAAATCCTTATTTTGTTTTCATTTACTGAATAGACACTTCCCTCACAACAGTACCTGCTGCAGGTTTTAAATCCAGGTGCAGAGGACCTGCTTTCCTAAAGCTGTCTAGTCAATAAAATTGCCTCATAAACAAATGCAAATAATTAGCTTAAAGTGATGGTAATTGTAGTAATTACACAGAACCTCTTTTGTTCCACCATGAAGGGGCAAATATTCAGAACATACACTGTGGATTCAGCCCTGAACCTCCCATTAAAATAAAAAGAAATCTAGATCTAATCTGCCCATCTCATTAAATTTCATTGGCAAGTTTAAAACGATCTTGAATTGCTTTCCTTATTTCTATCAAAGTTGTCGTTAATAACATCAGATATATATTTAAAAGTTGCTAAATATAAGCACATCAGTATTTTTTGAACACATTGATGAATATAATCTTCATTTATCTTCAGCTTTTTATATCAGACTCTAAGCTCAAACCATAATAAAGAGTAGAACTTAAGAATTATTGTAACATTACAAGGCCAGAAAATAACATAATTTATAATCCAGAAGCCACAATAAACATGACTGACAGATAGGATTATAAATTTTTAAAATTGCACTTTGTGATTATCATTTTTAACATTAATAATTTAATCAATCATTTTAAGGAAATCTGAAGTGACAGCTGATTTATTTATTGCATCATTATCTCATAAAGAACATCAACATTGTTCTAATAATTTTGAATTTTTCAAATTAGAAAAAAACTACAAAAATGTTTAATCAAAAGGGTTTTACACATAAATAATAAAGAATATAGGAATGAAAGAGAAAAAAATGTCAGTCAAGCAAGTTCTGGGATGCCGCTGATCAAGCCATCAGGATGCATGCCAAAAGCAACATTAAGCAGAAAATAAATTGCTGTGTGAAAAATAATTAGAGGAGGACTGTGCATTGGCAGCAATAGTTTACTGACTTGATGCATTCAAATTTCACTCCACAAATTTGTGGAACTTCCTAGTTCTGAGGCTGGCAACCAACAAAGAAGGTGAACACATTGAAAGATTGATAAAAATCTAAGAGATTAAAAAATTTGAGTAAATGTATTTTCCACTTTTTTGAAGGAAAAAATACACAAACATATCTCATATATTTTCTATGGAGATTAAGTATAAATAAAGCCAAAAATAAACATATATATTTATAATCCAAAGTAAAACCATTATTTTCATTATTGTACAACCATAGTTGTATAGATTGTACACAATTCTGTCAATTACAAACATGGTAAATTTCCTAAACATCTAGAATAGCTGATTTTTATGTAGACAGTACTAAAAAGGTAGAAAAAAACCCTAATTTAAACTTATAATTTCTTAAAATATGCAGCTTACATTGCTCTTTCTTCATTCTACTGAAATTCGAGTTGCAAAATGTAAAAAGAAAAGCCAACTAATTCCCATTTTCAGAATAGTAAGTAGTAATCGGCAAGATATAGTGTAGCTTATTAAATTTGCAGTGTCTTTTATGAGTCTATCAGTGCATTGTCTGTCTTAAAGAGCTTTGCATTTCCTGTAAAGGATGATAAATATAGCAATAGGTTCCTTTTAAATGTTTAAGTTCTAGAGACCAATAAATAGCTTCGCTGTTTCCTACTGGAAATTACAAAAGTAATTATCATGCAGATATAAAAATGTCTTCATTTGTTTCTCTGGCTGAGCTCTACCATATCAGCTTCAGGAAGTTGAAGAAATAACAGTAAAATGGTGATTAAATTATTTTTCAGTACAGTTCCAGATTCTAGAAGACAGCATAAAAATTCTATGCATTTGAAAGTTTCACACAGATCACAAAGAACTGCTTGGATGTATTGTACTTCAGGACAAATGAAGCAACAATAACTGCTTGACAGGTATACCCCAGTGAGGATTCTCTAAGCAGCAAAAGGAGGGATTTGCACAAGAATTCAGGGCCAATGAGAACTATTTATTAGATGTGAATGCATAGCGTACCAATGAGATTTTAAAGCAATGTTTCCCAAAGAACTACAAGGATCCTCCTGATGACTCTCCACTGACTTATAAACCAATTGAAAACATGCAAACAAATATCAGAATGCTTTAGTTCAGGTAGATAGAAGATTCAAAAGGAGAAAAGTTGGCCATAAATCAGATTTTCATTTTTAATTCATGTGACTCTGGATGGCATTAACATTTTCACACCCCTAATTTTCTCTTCTGCAAAATGGGGAAAAAAATCATACCCAGTTCTGAGAGATGTTACTGAGAATAAATGACACACTGTGGAGCATTTGTGATGGTGGACACCACTATTATTATTATTATTATTATTATTATTATTATATAATTATTTACAGTTAAGTGCTAAGTGCTACAGACCTCTCTGATTTTTAAGAATGATTAAAAACATGACTATTGATAGTCAAGAAATTACAAGAGTTTTCTAAAATCTTCAGTCTCCTTTCACACATTGTTGTGTGTGGCCACACACTCTTTAACTGCACATATATGCTCCCTTGAGCAACTGAATTTTCAGTATCAATCTTTATCATCATTGTTGCTTTGGATTGGTCATGGTTTTCAAATATCATAATTCATGAATTCAATTATGTTCATGATTTTCTTTCTATTTTTATTACCTATAATTTCTTATAAAATACTTTATTTCTCTTAAGAAGTGGAAGCTTGTGGGCTCAGTGGTCCATGTCATTCATTGTCTATGTAAATTGCAATTTTGTTCTTCTGAAAAATGTAGAGAACAGAAAAAAAAATAAAGATTCTCACTCTAGAGGCCTAGGAGAACAAGAGATTTTTTTAAAAAACATAGATATTTTTACCACACAACTGGATGATTAACACAAAGCGCCTCTGTTAAATATTTATTGAATGAAATCTATCACAGAATTTTCAGTTTCTAAATTTCATTCTCCATGTGACTCTTTACATTTCCTCAAATTAAGTTGTTATACCTTATTGTAGGGGAAAATGTAGCCATTTTTCAGTTTCCTGGTACAATCAGTTAAGCAGAACTTCTGCAGAGCTCGTTATGCAGAACTCCTGAGTTTCTTTACAATCAGTTCACAGGATGTTTCCTGGGCTTCTTGTTAAATTTTGTATTATTGAATCTTGCAAAGGAGATCAGTAAACAAACACTGGAATAGGAATCAGGAAGAAGTGAAAGGCCTATCCCAGGAACTGCCCTGGCCCACTTCTTCTGTTTTTGCACTTATGCTTTGCTACTTTGCACTGGCTCCATTAAAATAAAAGAGCTTTGGAAGACAGGTTCAGTCTTCTGAGGCTGTTCTCCCTGCTGGAACTCATCCCTGAGTGCCTCATCAGACTTAAACAGACACCTTATCTTTCCTTTTCCAGTCTAGCCTATACCTTCTCAATTGAAATGTTTATTGCCATTAATCATCGTTCTAAAACCAAGCCTCAGTATTTCAATCTGTGAATTAAAGGAAAAAGATAAAGGACATTGTTTCATATGATGAGTTTGACAAACAAATTCAGATAATTTAGCTAATTAACATCACTAGTGCTTCCATTAGATAGTCTCAACAAAGATGCTTGCATAGTGGCCATGAAGTGCTGGGGGTGAAGGAGGTAAGACTTCACTGTGGTTCTTGGTTTATATGATCTTGTTCACTGTCCTTGGAGACAGTAAGAAAGATCTTTAATATGACTTCAGCCCGTGTTTCATCTCACATTAAGTTATTTCCTTTTAGTGCACCGTGATACAGTACATCTAGGGCAAGTCCTTCAGATATCACAGCTTTTCTCACTTTTCTGACTTTCTCTTACTTATTTTTTTACAATAACAATTCTAGAACTTTTACTGGAAAGGTTTATGGATAGGAAGCATCAGTGTACTCTTCTTGGACTATAAATCCCATGTACAGAAATAAATAATAGAGGAAACTGCTGAATGTACATCAATTTCAGTTTAGAAAGTTAATCTTTTTATAGTGCTGTGCTAATTTCAGAGTGAAAATAACATTTTCCCCAGCTAGAAGCACTACAGTGATATGAAGTTTTCTGAAAGTATGATTTGGAGTGATAAAAACACTATTTGATGTTCAAATTCTTCTCATTCGGAAAAGGGAGGACATTTTTCAAATGGTGAATATTGATATGTAAATTATTTTTAAAATATTCACTAGAACAATAAAACATGATCCACATGATTTTTTTAGATCTTAATTGGCTCCCTTTGAACTGAATTTTAAAAGTCAGAAATTTTTTGCCTGTGAAAATAACTTATGAAGTACTAATTCAACTTTAATGTACAAGTTTAATGATCTAATAACTATTCTGACTTTATAAGTTTTCATCTTTATTTTAATGAAACAAACAGCTTTCAGAGTGGAGTATAGAAAATACTCAGTGTCACGTTTTATATGCAGCAACAACACTGCTTATTGAAACTAAAGTGGGTGGCTACAGGAAGAACATCAGATCAGGCCCAGAAAGCAAAGACTTTATGTCACTAAAGTGCAGCAAGATCATGGATTTAGTCTTTTATGTTGAAAAACTATCTCTAAAACTATTCAAAGTCATCTATTCTTAGCTGAAAATATAACATGATGAACCATTATTAAACTTTATTGTCTTACCCAAATTAATTCTGTATATTAATCAGTCACCTAGCAATAGCTCAGTGAAAAATTAATGGGCTGTAGAAAATTGTTTCAGGCTCAATTTTTTTCTCTATCTCCTTTCCTCATCTCTCCTTTTCTTTTCTCCTTTATTTTGCTCTGTCTCTGCTTTAACTTAAATTTTGTTTGCTGGCACCTAAAATAATCTAGACATTTGCTATGATTTCAGAGCAAAATAATTTTTTAATTAAAGCAAAAATGTGCATTAACCATTGATTTCTAGAATCTCTCTCTAACTTAAACAAAGTTAATTTTTGTACTAGTGTGAAAGACAATGAATAGAAATACTTCCTAAGCATAACTTTCATCCTGAGGAACTTAACAGAAGATTTATAATTGGCTTGTAATAAAATTAATAGAGGAGATTTATTGCAAAATTGCTTCATTGTATTATGTTGGGCTGGTTATGATGGCTTTAATGTCTTTGAGTAATTTACTCTAAGTACCTCTTATTTTCTTATGGCTCATTTATTTCTACTATATCTTCCTTATGGTAGGAATAATTTGGTTTTCTTCTTTGGTACCTGCTGATCTTGTCACAATTAAAGTAGTTTCTTTCTTTTGTCATATCCTGCCTTAGGCACTCTCTCTTTGATAGTGACTCTGATATTCTTCCAAAATGTCCATCATAGAATCATGATGCTAATCTACATGAGTCTATCAATGTCCGATTTGTTTCTCTTCATCTCTAGTTTGACATCATCAATTCTCATCCTCAAGAACAGGTTGTCATTTTAAAAGAATAGCAGTGAAGCCATAGTGTTTTATTTTGTTGTAGGCATTATAGGGAAAAAAAAGTGCTTATGTGCTGGCTGCCCATATAATGAAAAGTTTGCCTGCACATCAGACAACAGTCAATCAACAGAAAGTGCTTAAGTGAGAAGGGCTCACCCAGACCGTTCTTCCTGGGAGATGAAGGAAGACACACGAGTGAGAAGGAACCCAGGGGCTTGTTCACAGGTCCTAGAAGTGAAACCTGCAGCTTGAGGTGTGGCAGCAAATATGATATATTTTAAGGAAACAAAATTTGTATAGTATTTTTCCATATAAGAATTAGAAATTTTGTTTGATTAGAAATATTAGGAATACAGTGTGTTATTCTATCTGAAAGCTAAGATGATTGCACACTTTCATTAAGGTGTTCTGTGTGTGAGGGGAAAGAGCAATGATGTTTGTGCTGTATCTACAGAAGAAAACAGAAGTAGCACTAGCTGATGTTTCAGAAATAGTTAATGTGACTAAATGT
Organism: Petromus typicus; assembly: GCA_004026965.1. Classification (NCBI taxonomy): domain Eukaryota; kingdom Metazoa; phylum Chordata; class Mammalia; order Rodentia; family Petromuridae; genus Petromus; species Petromus typicus. Next base: position 1,174 of record PVIR01001188.1, on the reverse strand, counting down.
CACCACATTGGTCACTCTTCTAGTTCCCTCTACTTCTGCAGACACTTTCTCTACCATATGAACATAGTTTACTGTGGGTGAAGCCACACAGGTTTATTCACATTGACACTTAGGTGTGGACATAATACTAAAGGGAAGAGCTCGCTTTTTAACTTTTGTCTCGTTAAGCCTTTTCATAGCTAGTGGGAATAATTGCTAAATGTAAGTTATTGAAAAGTTTATTAATAGGTCCATTTGTAAACAAATTTTATATAAAATTATTTTCAATTCCAAGTCTTCTTTTATAATGCATTTCTTCATTTCTAAATTTAGTGAAACTTTTGCATTTCAAAATGAGACAAGAGGAATATAAAGTATAGAATATTTAGTTTATATGCACATTTTAGATTTATTATGATTGTCAAAGTCTATAAAACTGATCCAAAGCATATACAAAAAGTTCTTGAAATACAAGGATGATCTACTCAAAATTAACAAAAATCACACACAAAAAAACTATAATAGCAAATAGAATGTGTTAACTTCAAAAAATATGAGATAAAATTAAATATATTTTCATGATTGTCAGTGGAACTATATTAATGCAAAATGTACATTGATTAAAAGCAGAAATGCATAAGAATTTTGAAAGTAGATGTGAATTTGAACATGCTTTCAACTAATTATTCAAAACTAAAATGAAATAATATATGTAGAGGGATTGTACAACTTGAAATCCATCTTAGCAATCATTTATAAAACATACTCAACCACCATGAGTGATTAAAAACTATTTTCAGTCTACATTTTCCTCTCAATCCCCTGTTCCTTCTATATATTGCATTAGTTTTTAACCCATTCAGATCTCTTCTTTTCCTGTGTTTTATCACTTTTAAAAATCTATAAATGATCATATTAGGTTTCTGAAAAGTTAAGACTTTTAAATAGAGGTAGGGAGAGGGTGTGAGTGGAGGTGAAGAGATACAGGACTCTCACTCATTATTAAATTATGTCCCTTTTGCATCAGGAGCATGATCTTGAATTAGGAAATGTGTTGTGGAATGAGGTGAAAATATGAAGTGCAGGAGAAATATAACTACCTTCAAAATTTATATAAAATGTTTGGATGGCACTGGCTTTAGATTCATTTCATATCATTTTTGCGATAATCTTTAAGAGACTATCAAAGCCAACA
>PVIR01001187.1:0-133531 GCA_004026965.1 Petromus typicus | reverse complement strand
TCTCCAAACTGATCTCCACAGGGGTTGTTGGCTGCATTTTTTAAAAGCCAGTTGTGGAACAGTGTGCAGGGCTGCCATCATGATGTAAAACACAGACAAGCCAGGTTCACACTTGCAAGAGCATTTTGAAAGCTATAAAACAAAATGCTTAAGAGCAATTATTTTTGAGGAGGGAAATTAGAGACTTCTCGTCACTAGTTTTGCTAAAATAAAAATGCCTCCATTTTGTCTTCCTTTTAAATGATGTTCCAGGGATATTCCCTGACCTTGGAAGACACTCTCAATCTTTAAAGGGTAAGCAGGTTCCTAGCCAGTATAAATAATACGGTTGTGATTTCCTAAATTTACCCCCACTTAGAAAATGTATCCAAAGCTTACACCTACATGTTATAGTGTCATTTTTATGTAGACAATAATATTCAAATTGCATCTGCAGGGTCTAAGGCATGGATACTCCCGCCTCCCTGCAATGCTGCAGTGAGGACAGAGACTTTTCTCCTCTCTCTTCTACTCAGTGTCACAACACCTGGAATGAATGAATCCAAGACCTTTCCAGAGGAGGGAGGTCCGTGAAGCCAAGCTTCCCCACTTTTCTGTTGAGAACACGCTGAAGAGGGCCACACGTGGTCCCAAGAATGAGACAAAGCCACGGTCTGGCAGCAGACAAGTCACGCATCCTACGTACCTAAGCAGTCTGCTAAGACCTTTAGAGATGAGCTGATTTATCCTCAAAATAACCTCAAGAAGAGAATATTAGTATCAGCTCCATTTTGGAGATGAAGCAGACAGCACGCAAGTCACCAATAAGGTATGGAAGTCCTGAGGAGAAGATAGATCTGCCTAATCCCCAGAATGAGTCCTCTAAACCATTTTACGTGTGTGTTTGTGTAAATCGTGTGAACAGTAAGTGTCCTGCTACCTCTTTTCCTTAGATCGAGGAAGTCTGCTGCTTTAAATTGGCTCCAACCAATCTCACCTCATCACCACATGGATACCTGTAGTGCACAAAATTTTAGGCATCTCTTAAAGTTTCAGGCCTAGAAACCACAGAAAGAAAATGATTGTCCCAGAGATTGCTCTTCCAAAAGAGATCATGGCTCCTCACCTCCCTTGGCTGACAACATCCTTCACTAGGGTGATACTCACACTTGGAGGCAGCTACACTTCGCCAACAGCCACCAGCTCAGCTGTAGCACTCTCGCTCCAAGCTGCTGGCTCGCAGGAGTTCCAGAGCACGGAGCGTACTGGCCATTACAATTTGTTCCTGTGCCCAGAGCGCTCCACGGAGGATGCATTCTAATCAGCCCGGAATAGGTAAATAAGTAAAGAGCTCCTATGTGAGATTCAATTCACTAGGGAAAAGCAACCACGACTTGTTGCCCTCATAGCCTGGAGCCTGGGGCCTCTGGTGATTACTCGCAGAATTCGATAGTGCAAAAGAGCTGAATTTCATTTCTTGGCTTATTCCTTAAAACTGTTAGTTGATGGATCTTCCCTCACATGGCCTCAAAGGTCTGTGCTCATCCTCACTCCGAGGTAACCATATTTCACTGAGCAGCTGCACCTCTGCCTGGGTGAAGCGATCCACCAGCCTCCCCACAGGCCCGCCCAGTGTGGGAGGGAACCCAATCAAGAGTCGCCGAAGCATCATTTCCTTTCCTTAACCACACAGAAAATGAAGGACTAAAAATACAGGTATCCTCAAGTCACAGTCAATCTATATTGTGGCTTTCAATTGGATCTGTGATGCTCTAATTTTCATGAGGTTTCTCTCTGGCCAAGTTGGTAAAAACAAATTAGGGAAAAGAGATACAGTAAAAAGTCATCACCTCGTGGCAAATCCAAGTGTTTTTAAAACACTGAACATTTGCAATCTGAGCTCCACGGGCTCCTCACTCCAGAATACCTATGAACTCTGTATTCACATGAAAGTTTGTAGGCGTGTAGATTTCTTAATCTAAACGTACAGTGTCTGCAAGCCAAAGAAGATTAAGAATCCTTGGGTTTTTAGAAAGTTTGGAGGAGAGGAAATCTGTAAAATCAAGTGTTATTTACACAAATGTTCATCTCAGGAAAATGAATTCATGTCTATTTTGTTATTATTGGCTCCCTCATATCAGGCCGATCTCAGTCCCGGTATATACTCTACCTGTGTCTCCTTCTCCCCTTTTGTGATAGCCCATCTTCCTATCCCCGTAGTTTATTTCCCGGAAAGCTGACCCAACAGTACTTCTTGCCGTGTTCTGTGTGAATGACGCTGGTCCAGACTGGTTTTCCTGGTTCTGAGTGTATGCTGTACGTAGTGTGGGGAAATCTCTCACAGAGCCTCCAGGGGGCCAATAGCTCGCACAGTCAGGGAGGAAGGTCATATTTTGTATATGTAGCTCGATGGGAAAAGTCTTCTCTGCAGGGGAAAAGGTAGCTGTTTACCAGTTATGCAGAACTCCTGAGTTTCTTTATCACCAGTTAACAAGATGTCCAGGAGCATCCTGTGAACTGGTGATAAGGAAGCTCAGGAGTTCTGCATAACTAGTAAACAGCTACCTTTTCCCCTACACTTCCCTTTTTTGTGTAGCCCTTTACATGACTACAGCTCTATATGAACAATTGATCTACAAGTGTGAGTTGTCGATACTCCACAGAAATGTCAGTAGTTCTAACATTCTTCTTTACACAGAATTATTTATAAAGCAGTTTCTCTTCTCTAAAGTTAAAAAATTGGGTACATCAGAAGAAATATGAATTAGAGTTGAATAAAAAACATATGAAATATGACTACCAGACAAGTTATAAACTCTAGATCCAATCCATTCAATTTATCAGCAAAGACTATTAGCATTTCTGGCAAATGTATAGTTTCTCCCAGAATCTGGCCAGCTTTGCTATCCTGTTGCACTTGTTCTATCTTCTGGTCTCTGGCCGGTACTGTGCTCCTGCCCCCGCTCCATCCCCGGCCGGTACTGTGCTCCTGCCCCCGCTCTGTCCCTGGCCGGTACTGTGCTCCTGCCTCTGCTCTGTCCGGTCTCCTCACAGAGCACAAGAGTGAGTCTAAATGCGAGTCAGACCCTGGCACTCCTCTCACTCAAGTGGTCCCATGACCTTTCAGCTCAGAGTAAAAAGCAGACCCTCACAGAGCTGTCTGAGACCCTGGCCTCCTGCTGCCCACCCCACTGCCCACCCTGCTGCCCACACACTGCTTCGGTCACAACTGTGCTCATCTCACTTTCCTCTGGGCCAATTCACATGAGCGAACAACCCCTACTCCTGCTGACCCCCACCTGGCCCTGGGCCCTCCCAGCAGTCTGCCACCAGGTCTGCTGGTTGTGAGGGTGGTGAGCGCTGTGTAAAGGGCACCCATGGGCACCTATGTGCCACGCCTGCCCCTCAGCCCCAAGCCATTTCTGCTATCACATTCTACCCTAACTCTTGTCTTCTTTGTTCCTGAAAACTTGGAGAAAATGGTGACAACATTAATGATGGAAGTGTTATGGCCAAGTATTGAAAAAGGGAGTGACAATCTCTTAGTGGTAATCTCTTAGGCAAAAGAACTGTCTAAGACCTGAGAGCCACCAGATGACTACTGTTCCCAAAACACTGCAGAAGACAGCGCCTCCACTAAACTAAGCGATGGCTGAGTGAGGAGAGGTCTTCAAGAAGCGTGTGTTGCCAGGCGTGGCGATTCACGCCTGTAATCCCAACACTCAGGAGCAGAGGCAGGAGGAGTGCTGTGAGTTCCAGGCTAGCCTGAGCTACATAATGCGTTTAGGGGCAGCCTGAACTACAAAGCGGGACCTTGTCTCAAACACAAAAGGCATGTTTAGTTCTCCTTGGTAGGATTGGGTGATAAGAAAAGCTACATAACTGACTCCTTTCCACCAGGAGGGAGGTAGGACTTGCAAGAGCAGAGGCCAGATGATGGCGCTGAGTTACCAGACGCGAGGTGGACGGGTCAGTGACAGGCATCAAGGCTGCAGTGTCAGCAGTGACATGTAATGAGCCATGGGGTTGGGGGACAAAACAGACAGGCAGACATCAAGGCTATTATATATAAGAAATCAAATAATGTCACACATACTAAGTACTATACATAAAACATTCCTAATGGACAAGTCTCTAGCTAGTCTCCAGTTTCCAGGCCTCAGTCGGTTCTCAGACACAAAACCCATCACTGGAAAAGGACAAATGTCCCCAAAGAAGGATCCTGCCATCCCACAGAAACATAAAATACTGACCCCCACCTTCCCTCAAAAGATCTTGGGCATCTACTCATCTACTATACACTAAGAAACAAGAAATACCCGTGTTTTCCTTGCACTTTTGGGTATGGGGTTCAATATAACATTGATAATATAGATTATGAAATATTATCACAGCACACCTATAATGGGGGGAGGGGTGGACCGAGGTCTGGTAATACATGAAACCTGCCCCAAACCCATCTCATGGTGAGTATATGGCCCCTGCCTTCAGCCATTGCCATTTCCATAACCCTTGCACCCCTACCCAGATAAATACATCTAGCTGCTGGTAGAATCCTTACATCCATCTTCATCAACGGTAAGGACCAGCACAGAAGAAAAAGCAAAACACAAGCCCCCAAATTGTGCCCAAAGATAATGACTCAGAAACTCAACCATAGTTCATATGAAATAGTAGAAATAAATGACCTGCTTAAAAAAAATGCTTAGCATACAGAGGCAGTAACCTCTACAGTTTTCTAGTTTGCTTCAGCAACCATTGTGTAGTTACCCCAGTTGTGTTGTCTTTTTGTTTAAAACAAATATTGTCACATTATGCTAGTGCTTGTCAACAACCACCAGTAAAACAAACCTGTTTCATTCCATTTAACAGACATAGTTGCATGATTTTGACCTCTAATAATGTAACTGAGAGAAATGTTTATCATCTGGAAATTCCACATAAATCACACCGGCCCACTGAATTGATGACATTCTGATAATTGAACCTAATATTCAGTAAATTACAAGTAATTTGGTGTTTAGTAAGACAAATGTGCTACATAGGGAGAGACATAAAATCTACCCAGATACAGAGCCCTTTCCCATCGGTGAAGTGTTTAGCAGTTTTTTGACTTGGAAGAAGCCAAGAATTCACTGTATCCTGAAGAAACAAGTTGCTACACCTTATTCATCTCCTACCACTGAGAAAAACCCAATAGCCCTCTCCAGGTTTTGCCTTGGGGAAGCTGTTTAAAGTCTTTTCATTGTTATTCTGGGGCCACCAAAACAAAAAAGGGTATTGCATCGGGGTCACCGTGACAAGTGACTGTGGACAACAGAGCCATGGTGTGGAGTCTCCATGTGGACAGCTTTGGGAGTCTCAGGACACTCCCAGAGGGAAAGTCCCAGCCCAGGACCTAACAGCCTGAAGCACCGCTGTGAAATCTATACATGCAAACTCAATACCCCATTTGGAAAGATTTTGGTATATTCAGTCCCTTAGTGATACTCAACAAATGACTGTGGGGTATTAATACGTAGTACTGGATAAAAAACTCCCACGTGCCACTGAGATTAAACTAGACCCGTGTCTCTCACCAGCCACTAAACTAAAATCAAAATGGGTCAAAGATCTAAATATAAAAACAGAAACACTAAATCTGCTGGAAGAGGGACTAGGGAGAACTCTTGAGGACACAGAAGTAGGCGGCGAATTCAGGAACAAAATCCCGATTGCATGGGAAGTATTACAAGGAATCAATAACTGGGATCTCATCTTCTTAGAAAGGTTCACACAGCAAAAGAAATCACCACCAGAGCAAAGAGCCAACCAACAAAGTAGGAAAAACTTTTTGCCTGCCATTCCTCAAAGGACTAGAATATATAAAGAACTAAAAAAACAAGATGCCCCAAATTTAAAGATTCAATCCAAAAATGAGTATATAAATGGACAGATACTTCTCAGATGAAGAAGTACAAATGGAAAATAAATATATAAAAATGCTCAACATCACTCATCATTTGAGAGATCTGAATTAAAACAACACTGAGATTCCATTTCTCCCCAGAAATAATGGCTATTATCAAAAAATTGATCAACAACAAAGGCTGGTGGGGCTGTGGAGAAAAAAAAGAACCCTTCTCCACTGCTGGTGGGAATGTACACTGGGGCAACCACTGTGGAAATTCCTCAAAAACCCAGGGTTAGACGTCCCATTTGACTCAACCATTCTCCTTCTAGTTATCTTCCCAAAAGAATTAAAAGCATCATACAACTGCAGTATATCCACACCCACGTTTATAGAAGCACAGTTTTTAATAGCTAAATCAATCCATATGCCCATCAACCAATGAATGGATAAAGAAGATGTGGTAGTGGAGTACTACTCAGCCAAAAAGAAGGATAAATTTGATTCGTTTGTAGCTAAATGGATACACCTTAAGGCCATACTCTTAAATGAAATAAATAGAACACACGCATGTAAATATGGCATTGTCCCGCTGGTGTGAGGAATCGAAAGTATGAAAAGTAGAGTGGGATCGGGACTGAGCAGTCTGCAGGGGGCACTGTCAGTGTTTTACTTGCATCTTCGTGAGCACTCTACCAGACTCTGTGTCCGGGCTCCCCAGTGTGCTTCTACCTCCAACACCAAGTGTGGGGTGTTGGCAAGAGGTGTGTATAAAACAGACGGCAGAGGTAAGGGGCTTCTGGGGCCACATACCCCAAACCTCAAGAACGCATGGTTAGAGATTAAAGATAGCCTGCACGGCCAAAGGTCCAACCAGGATCCAACAGACTGCCTTAAAGGAGTGAATGCTCTGGCCCTTGTCCTCCCCACATTCCAATTCATTCTTCAACTGGCCCTAAGGTTAGTTGTGTAACAGACCACCCTTGCCTTCCCTGCCACCTCCATGAATTCCTGCCCTAACCTCCTTCTTTTATCCTTTATCCTCACTTTCTAATTCTATCCATCAAAAGTCCCAGGAGCTCCAGCTCAGGGCTGTCTTTATGAGACTGCTGTCTTGGTCAAGGGCAGTCCTACTGGGCCCTCTTGAGTTTGAATTGGACTCTGACTGTCAGTGCCAGTCACAAACTGTGACAGTCGAGCACCTGCACCAGAAGCACTGAGGCTTCTGGGCCCCGCCCAGCCATTTGAACAGGACAGCCAGGGGTGTCCAGGAATGTAATTCTTCCAGGGGTGGATTTCTTGACACAAGTCAGGACACCCTACAACACAAGCTATCTGCAGAACTCCCTGCGCAGCTGGTCCAAGTCGTCTTCTCTGGGACTTCGATGCTGGATGCTCACTGGCCCCCCTTCCTCTTCTCTTACCTCCCTTCCCCCTCACAAGTGTCCTCCCCAGCACTCCATGATAAATCACCTTCTGTGAATTCTCATCCTGATTATCTCCTCACAGCTGTCTCCCTGCATATGCCTCGCACAGGACCCAGTACTTGGGAAATATCCATTGATAAATAAATGGCCATTTAGATTTAGCAACATAGCATTTAGAACAGAGCTATGCATCTCCCTTGCCTTGAATGGCTGACAAAGGTGATCTGTGGCACAAGCAGTGTCTCCCAGCAAAAAAAAAAAAAAAGTATTATGTCTCCATTAATCACAAAAATTTACTTCTTTGCAGATCAAAAAGGTACTCATCTTTAAAGTATTCTGCTGAATATATTAAGCAGAAAGAGATAGGTTAGCCAAGAGCAGGAGCGAGGTAAGGCCAAGACAGATGGAAACATAATCGAGTCTGAACAAGAATCCAGAGAAAACTCCCAAAGGTGAAGGTGGATCAATTTTATTTCCTTAAAATTTATCTGTGAAGCAAACTTTGCCAGTGATTACAGCCTTAATGAGAAACCTGTGGCCCAAAGGATCTCTCAGGTGACCGCAAATGCCTAAGTCACTCTGGGCTACTGAAAAGTGTTCGTTTCACCGTGCCCAGCACAGACTCCTGCGGCAAGCCTGGCTTTTGAGGTCGGCAGCAGCCAGCTCTTTCAGTCTGCCCGAGTCTTCTCGAGACACCCAGACTCCGCACTGCAGAGGACAGACCGTGATCAAGTCTGACCTCGGCTGCTGCGTGTCTGGTACATGGTTCCAGGGTCTTGTAGCTGTCAGTGCTGTGGCTTTCGGTCCCCAAGTCTTGGCTGAAGGCAGCTCAGAAGTGCTTTCTGCGCAGAGACAATGCAGTTACATGTTAAGCCCAGACTGTGACTTGCCATCACTTCCTCCCCCAGTAGGATTCCTATCACAGTAACCACCGTCCCCTCCCCAGCATTTGTAATCCATCTCTGTGTTTTGCCCTAATGCTCACTGCTGAATCAGGAGGCGGGGTGTGGTAGAGCCGGCCTGGAGAATGAGCAACACCTGTCATTCCAAGGCCCCAGGACAGGATTAAACAATTCCAAGACCTGTATGTGGAACATTGCACAGACTCCTAGGTGATGGAGACAGTATATGAGACCAAATGCCAGGTGGAGCCCAGCGTGCTGGCCCCTCGGTAGCCCATACTCAGCCGCTGTTGATTATGCTTTATCTTTTGCCCTTTGCTCCGCCCAAGATCAGTCCGCAGAGCTAGCTCACCCTTACCCCTCCCTCTCACTTTTCAAATCAACTTTGGCACCGTTTTTTGATTTGTCCCATCCAGCTCTGTTCAAAATCAGGAGGACTGAACCGCATGTAACTGGCGCGCACTGAGTCTGAAGCAACTGCCCGATGGTGCTGTGGCTGCAGACTCTGAACTGCTCTCTGCCTCCCCGCAGCAGACAGGGCTTGAGCCTCCCGGCTGGCCGCCTTCCTGTGCTCTCCACAGGGCCATCTTGCTTAGGACACAGACACCCACCCTTCGTGACACGCAGACGCTTGCTGGCCTGGGCGCCCAGCCCACGCTCTCCCCGCTGCTCCTGCTCCTCCACAGCTGCAGGGCTGCTCCCTCCCTCCCGCCCCTGCCTCCCCACTCCCACCGAACGGATCGCGACCCACCGCACTCAGCACCACCTTCGCCCCCACACCTCCTCCCCACCTGATTTTTCTGTGTCCTCATCTTGCTCGTCCTCGTGCTGTACCCCTGGATCCTTGCAGCCAGACACTGTCAGTCCTCAGTAACTATTTACTGTATGAATAAAAGCCTCACTAGAACAAATACGATTGTCCTGTGTCCTCCTCTGTCCTCCACTCCCACCGCTGTGTAAGTGACCCCGCTGCAACAGCCTGCTCAGCCAACGCTTCACCCTGAGATCTTTCATGTTCTCCAACCTTCAGAGTTTCTCCTGCCGTGGAAGCCATCAAATATTAACAATCCTCCATGTCCTCAGGGAGCCACCTTTCTCCTCTTCTGACTACACTGCCTGGCACATAAAAGGAACCCAATTACACGATGTTAAAGGACTGGGGTGGCAGTCTGCCAGCCTGTGCTAATGAGGCAGCCCTGCTGTCTCGCCACGAAGCTGCACCCTTGACAGGGGCTTCCGGAAGACTTGTGCCAAGGCCCTAACATGACAGCTATTGTTAGAAAGGTGCCAGGTGGAGCAGATGGGCTTAGACTCAGGGAAGGTGGCTTGAGGAGACTTTGGAGTACCCTGAGGTCATTTATAAATGCAACTGTCTCAATCACTTATTCAACAAAAGCTATGCTACTTAACTCTGTTTGTCATGCTAACAAAGATACTATTTGTAAGAAACAGTAATGAATAAATTCTGCAAACTAGTATAAAACTAAAAATAAATAAATAAAATAAGCCAACTGCCCTATTGTCCTCATATATACAAAAGCACCCTGGCCGGGAAGGTAATTCCAAGGACAGAGATGTAGAAGCATTTGCATGGGAAAGCATACACAATGCCTAGCTAAATTTTCAGAAGTGCATGCTTCTGTTTGTAAGCCTTGTATTTGCTGTGTGCGAGGTTACTGCAAAGTAAAGGACATGTCACAAGACAGAGGATCTTGAGGAAGAGCTCAGATATCCTCAAAGGCGAGCGAACTTACTGCATTATTCTGGAGATCTGCTGGCTAAGGCTGTGCCCTTAAAACTTGAAGAGTAAGCAGTATGCTAGTATAGGTAGGGCTGGGGGACCCTCTCCACCACATGAGCCTGGACAACACCCTAAGGCCACCCCTGACCTCTGTCCTAATGTCCACTTAACGCAGGCAGAGATAAGAACCGCAGCGACTGGAGCCTGCCCTGGGAAATTCAAAGTCCCAAACCAAGGCGCATGCGTGCCCGGTCCTCCAGGATGACAGACAGCAACCTTGTGCAGCTGCAGCTCGCCGGAAGTTCCTGAAGGTGGACACCTCCCGCACATCCAACCACAGCAGAGCACAACACGGGACAGACGTGCTCGGCAAACAGCTGGCACAGCTCCACACCCTGCAGTTGTGTTTAAATCACACTCCGGAAGACCCAATGCAAAGTGCCCTAGGACTGGAGCAGCAATTTAGACTCTTTTTTTTTTTAAATTTCTTTATTGAGTTTGTTGGCACATTCTAGGTAAACGTTATAGGCACACTCCTCACCGAGAGTCCGTATCGGTACACGATGTATCTTGGCTTTTACTTTTTCTCACTCTCCTGCCCTCCCTTCCACCCCTTTTCCCCTACCATATACATAAGCGCCATTTGTTTTTTTCTTTTTACTGTCAAATTTTTCTTTCCCTTCTTGCTTTCAGCGCTTGTTCCACCTTCCTTCCCACTGGTGCAAGCCCACTCACTCCGAGCATTCTGTCGCCTGGATTGAGTCTTGCTGCTCTTTCTCACCACCCCATGCCACATCCAGAGCCCAGAAGCCTGCGCGTCACCCACGGTAACACCCCTGAACTCCTAAGAGATGTGCAGTACTGGGTTTGCCTATGTATGTGACGGTGCTGTTAATGGTGATTTATGTTGATTAGAAATTCTGTAAAACAGCAAATACTTTTGGTTCATCAAAGCAACTAGACCAGAGAATGTAAAGCAAATTCTCAAAGAAGTCTGTGCTTGGCGTTGTACTGGGAACTATAAATTCGAGAATGAAAAAGTATCTAATACACAGAAAATGGGAAGAATAGAGCAAGAATAGCAAATAACTGGCGAAGAGGGACCTTAAAACTGCTCTGACCTGGAAAACATTTCAAAAACAAAGCCAGTGATTTATAAGCAAGCACCAGACATACACATGCACGTGGGCCGTCTCTCTGCCCACACTCTTCTGACAGCTAAGCCACCTGAGCCTGGAGGGCCAAGGGCACGAGACCTGTGGGCCGCAGGGACTCAGACGCCGAGAGGCTGCTGGCAGAGTCCTGCTGTCCTGTTACTCTAACCCTGCTTGTTCCTAAAGCAAACAGCCAAACTTTTGGAAAATGGATTATTTTTATCCTGGATGTTCAAAGTTACAAAAGGGAAAATAAGTGAACCGTGTGCTCTCATTACTGCTGCTGTTTGGCTTTTGTTGCACTTGGCATCCAGTCCAGGGCCTGGCACACATCTCGCCCTCCCCCCCCCAGGCCAAATTCCATGATGTTCTCATGGAAACAGTGGTTTATTCACTGAGAAATACTATTATTTTAAGAGAATTGAGAAGATGATCATGCTCTGACACCACTGATGTAAGAGCCCATATTCCCATAACTGTTCTCTGACTTCGTCTGTGATTATAAATCAGCAGGTACTCCCAGCCCTCCGCAGTGATCCGGGCAGGACTCAAGACCCACGTGCAGTGAGGAGGCCTGGTCGGGTTTCTAGAGTCTCCACCAGCCTCTTCTGCCAGCTGTCTACAAGCTCTGCAGCTGTGGGCTCTTGTGCGCCCCCACCAAGTGCCCTGGGAGTTTTCTTGAGCTTCCGGAATCTTGCGTGCCCCTGTTATTGACACCCTGCTGCCCGGGCCTGTGCCCACTGGGGACAGTTACAGGGGCTCTGGGCATGAAATGTGCAGTGGCTGATGATGAAGAAAGTGGTGAAGAGATCTTGACTCTCTTGTCATGTAGATTCTAGGACATGTGTCAAGCATGACTGTTTTTCCCAGAATTTAGAGAAAAGTCCTGCGGCCAAAGTTCTTCCATTATTAATCAAATAGAACCGCTACTGTCTAAGTGACTCCTGGTCTTTTGTACAGCAGAGTATTTAAGAGTTGGGGGCGGGGCTGGGGAGGTAGCTAGTGGTAGAGGTCCATGCATAACAGGAAAGGAGAAAGAAGGACAAACAGACAGATGGGAGAGAAAGGTGGAGAAGGAGAGGAAAGGAGCGGGAAAACCGCAAGCAGTAAACACACTAGCAGGGAGCACTGGTCACTGGAGGCCCCAGGGGACTCAGCACGCCGAGTTCAGGCTGAGGCTGAAGGATCGCCATGCTTTTCACGTTCCAGTTCTAACCTAAGCACCAAAGCACATTGCTTTACGCACCAAATGTCTTACACCAAATGTCAAGATAGCCTTTTCATACTACATTTATTTTGTTTAACCTCAGCAGCCCTACTTCTTGTGCTTTTCTTGGCTTGTGTGGCATGGCCAGGGCCAGGCACTGTGAGCCAGTCAGGCTGGCACAGCCCCCGTGTCCCCCTGTTCTCATCCCGCACCTCGTGGTGTCCAGATCTGTGTTCTCCTCTCACCTCGTCCAGTGCACAGACTCTCACTGCCCGATGCTCCATAGTCCTTTAGCTGAACCTGTTCCTAGTGCGTCCTTCTGCCAGATTCCTGGATGCCCTGGGTAGTAAAGTGGGCAGGTCTGATGTACCCCGCACCCAAGGGGGCCTGTGGTGGGGATTTCGATGAGCCACAGAGCCAGTCAAGACAAGAACACACAAAACATGATAAGGGAGAGCTTCAAGTCTGGCTAGGGCAAGTGAACCGTGTGCCTGTCTCCTGAGCCTGACGGTTGAGACTCCGTCTCCCTGCAGATTCGGAGACCTTTAGGGGCTCGAGCACACTCGCTCCCACACGTTGAACCTTGTCAGCGGCCATCTTGGTAGCCCCATCCCTCTTGTCTCTCACCCATGGCCTCCCCTCCCCCATAGCTAATGCCATATAGACCCCCCACTCACAAAGTTCTCTTATTGGACAAAACCTTAGGTCAAACCTATAGACCCTCCCTTCCTCCTAGCCTTCACCCCGCCCTGTGACCTTTTGCTATATATGTGACAGTTAAGCCTGAATAAATCGGAAGTTCCAGAAACACTCCCCAGGGTCTGTGCTTGACTCTGTGCCTCACCCTCTCCGGCCTGGAAAACCTCACAAAGACAACAACCAACAACATGACTGCAGATTGTGGGTACCTGGGGCTCTCTGAGGATACACAGCCATGAGGCTTTGTGACAGCCTTTCAGATCTACCAAGAGCCTAATCATGCAAACTCCAGCTGCATTTTGTACCCTACCCAGAGAAAACTGAAGAAAAACAGAACCAAGATGTTAATCCTGGGAAACACAGCGGAACCTGAGTAGTCACCTCACGCCCTGGTCTCCTCTGGTCACTAAAGGGCTGAAGGACTATTTCAGTGATACCAGTTTATTCCAGTAGCGATATAATGGTTCTCGAAGCCACCTGGAAAAGAGGGATGGTCGTACAGAAAAGAAAGAAATGCAGCTGTGCCGGTTGGTGAGAGGCTCATAGCAGCAGGGTTGTTGGGACCAGATGGGGGGTTTCAGAGCCAACGGGAAGCTGGGATACAGCAGCAGCAGGAAGGGCAGGGGCTGCGGGCCTGACATCAGGGATGTGCAGACTGGACGTCGTCCCGACAGCACCATAAATTCAAGTCAGATAGAAGCATTTCTCAGGCTCTGAAATCCTACAGACACGTGGAAGTTAGCTCCGTAGATAACATCACAAGTGTGGGGCTAAAGTGCAGCTTACAGAGATTCCAGGTAATTTTAAGAAATATTAAATAGACTTTCTGTAGTTCTCTACTGAATCTAGGATATCCTTTTTTCAAATGTCATTGGTTCCACATTAGATTTCTCAGCAAGGCCCAGTCAATGCTGACTAAACTTGTGACTGCCGAAGTCCACCCTCTCCGGCCTATTCTATGTGGCGAATCAGCAACAGAAGCACAAAATCGACCCCTAGCAAGTGGTCAGGTTTAAGAGACATTTGGGGAAAAGGTTCTTTGAGACTCTGTGGAGAAACACACACACACACACACACACACACACACACACACACACACACAATCACTGAGTGCTCCTTACAAATATTTTGCTATTCTTTAGGGTAACAAAGAGATTTTCAGGGCTTAAGTTAGAAGGATTAGAACAAGAAGAAAATAAAATCAGTCAAAGAGCTGGTCTCGATGATAATTAGCTGTATACAGGATGGCAGAACTTCCAGGAATACGGTAAGGACGGCTTGAGACTTACAGTAACACATACATAACCATCAAAATTGGAAAGTCCTCAGACAGGCATAATTTACCTTGTGAGGTTTGTTACTATTCAGCACTCTTTACGGTTTAAGAAAGAAAATTGGGATTCAAATGTGAATTTCATGTTTTGTGGCACCTCATTAAAATTATAATGAAATATTCAATTCCCTGCTTGGAACTTCAGCATGTAGTGAATTGCATTAAAGGACAGAAAAGTACAAGAGAGGAAAGTGCAGTTCAGCATGACGGAGTAGAGAGAGCACCAGGCTGGGCGCCGGAAGACCTGCCTTCCGATCCAGCTCAGCTGTGAGCGGCTGGCTGCCTCGTCTTGGACAGTGTTTTATCTCTCTGAGCCTAGATGTCCTCATTTGTAAACTGCAGGGACCTGTTTGGATTAATACAATTCAACGATCACCAGTGTCAGGCCTCGCAGCACATTCTGTGTCAGTGGAGCCACTCAGCAAATTATCAAATATTCTCACATAATAGGAGACAACATTTCATTAAGTCCACCCCTTCCCCTGGGGTCCAATTTAAACAGAGAAGACCAAACTTTGTATATTATGCATCCGGTTGATCACAATTTATCTGCAGAACATCTTCTTTCTGACATTTAGGAAAGGTCAAAATTTTCCAGAGCTTAATAGGAATGTTAATGTCCTCTAACGTGGTGTGGACACTGGGCTCCGCGGAATCACCCTGAGGTCCCCGGGACCCTGTAAAGCGGACGGCAGTGACCTTGCACAGCTCCTCCACTCTCGCCCAGGGAGCTAAAGCAGAGGAAAGGAATAATACTATTAATCTTTGAGAATTTATACACTCACTGCTAGTAATAACTAATTCTCTGCTCAGATTTTCTTTATCTCTTTGTATGTGCTGATATGCAGTGTTTTTTTTAGTTATCTTTATTGGTACATTAAATATACACATCATGATTGCACTCTGAAGGATTTATGTGCAGGTTTCAGATCTCAGGTGGTGAGATGCAGTGTAACTGTGATAAACACCAGCTCGTGTGCACCTGCCTGGAATGTTACCAAGGCAACCAACCCGGGCAGCCAGACACTCACCCGCATCGAGGAAGTGCAGGGGTGATGGACAGTTTTACTTGTAGGGAATTTTGTGCTATTCTGAGTAAAATAAGTATCCAGCCTCTGTGCCTAGAGTCCTATGTGTTTCTCTCAGCATAATCCCCTTCCATGTAGAAATACGGACAATCAAACGGCAGCAACTCTACCTACTCATAACTAGCAAAATAAATGAGGCAAATGCTTGTTTACTTTTACTGTGCATGCTGGTCTTTCTTACCTGTGGGTGAATATTTAACTTAATAACAAAAGAAATTTTAGAAGTTACTGGACTTTTCTATATCCAAGTGAGAGAGAAGGCCACTGACCTTCACAGAAATGCAACGCCTCCTTTCCTACTCCTGACTCAGAGAATCACCTCACTTTCTATAAGGTAAATGAACGCCAAATATAGAATATTGCTATCTAGACTCTGGCAAGAAACCAGCAAAGCGACAAGTTAGTCACTTAAAACAGATAAATATAAATGAACTTCATCTTTGTCTTTACTGAAGTGCTAAGGACTAAAGGCTTTTATACTCACTTCTAGAGACCTCTTACAGAATATTAAAGAAAAGCACTTAACACATAAAACATCTTTACAGAAAACAGATCTGAGCTGGGGCTGGGAGCCAACCAAGTCTAGACTCTGACCCAAGTGCTCTGGCACTCTGCTGCCTCCCTCCGGAACTTCCTTTTGCACCCAGGTGCCTTCTTCTTCCACACGTACAATGAGTTCATTGGTCGGCTACTGTGCCAGTCACAGCTAGAAAAGTTACAAAACGTAGAACGCAGAGGAGACATTCTCACAAGGCCGACCACTCACGAGGCTGAGAATCAGGATGGTCTCCCAGGTCAGAACTAATGAGCAGGCGTTGGCAGGGACTGGCTGGACTCTAACACAGCTCTGTCGACTTGTAGTGTGCACGTTCTGTGATTTCTGGGCCCCTGGTGTCGCAGGACGTGGCTGACCTCAGCATCCTGGCAGGGGGGTGCTGGGCCCCGCCCACGACTTTGTCAAGGAGCGGGAAGCATCTCTGTACCTCTCAGTTCCTCGGCACAATGGAGTAACCACGCCTCACAGTGTAGATTTGAGTGTGGAAAGCCGCAGCTTCTACAGCGCACAGTTATTAGAAAAGGCCAAGAGCCCGTCTGTGACCGATGATGGCTGTAACAGAATTCCACCACTGAGGACAGCAAGCTCTGAGTCTCTCTGCTCCAAGGATGTTAAGAAGGTGAGCACCTGGGTGGGGTGGGGCCCAGCGCCCCCCGCCCCCCGCCTGGATACTGAGGTCAGCCACGTCCTGGGACACCAGGGGCCCAGAAATCACAGAACCTGCACACTACAAGTCTGTAACCCAAGTCTGTGCCACGCTAACATTGGGATGGAAGGCTCTAAAAATAATGACACTAGCCTTTAAGTCCATTTTAATGGGAAATATTGATGCATTTTATTTATCTCAGTATTTATTATCATCAATATAGAGAAATATTCATAGCCACTAAATAAAAAAGTATGTAGGTGAATTTTGACTATGAAGGATAATGAAACACACATGAAATATTCTAGATTCCTGGGATGCAAATCACATGTCAGAAAGAATTCTTAACTAAATCAATATATTTCTTTATTAATTGGCTCCCAGTTTAATTTTGGAATTTCTTTACTGTGTTACTAGCTATTGTTTAACTATCACTTCAGACACTGAAATTATTTGGCCACAGCTAACAGTTTTATTTAGAACACAGACTCCTCTCAAATTTAGAAAGAAAACATGCATTTAAAGGAAAGTACTCCACATGGAACTCACATTGAAATAAAATTGCACCTACAGAGGTTTACTTATTACCAAAAGTCTCTTTATCAGTTTTCCTATGGTTTTACCATCTCTCTAGATGAGATGTTAAACTCACTTAAATAGAACAGAATAATGAGCCCTGTGCCTCCCGCAGATCTCCCTGGTGCCCGGTTTTAGCAACCCACATTGTTGTAACTGTGCCAAGGGGAAAGCAGTTCAGGAAGTTCCTGGGTGGCACCTGCCCTCAGACCGCCAAGGGGAACAGCCCTGCCAGCGTCCAGTGCCCAGTCTCTGCCCATCCCTGTCTCTGCGCCGTCTCACTCTCCCCATCTCACTCTCTGACCACATTTAGGAACCTATTTTTCTCGTCTTTTGGAATCAAATTGTGAGTGAAATTGTGTAGAAGTTGGAGTGTTCTTTTTCCCCACGTGCCATTTAAACTCTCCTCTCTGGAACACATATTGTTCATGAAAGCTCACTGAAAACATCGGGAGGAAAAAGTGCTTTCCACTTTTCGGGTTGTGCAACTATTTTATTTTAATGAAGCAATCGATGTTAGGACTGTTTTCCTAAATTTTTCATAAATTCCCCAACCATCCTAGAAAGAACAGGTAAAAAGGTAGAAAGTAATTGTTGACTACTTTTATAAACCAAAGCAAAGCAACTGAACCACATTTTCCTTACTAATGAAGTCAAATTATTCTTTAGTGGATTAGTGTCAAATTATTCTTCAGTAGTTGAGTGTGTGAGGAACTTAATGAATTTCTTGATGCCGGCAGTGCCACCGGCTGCACCGAGGCCAGACTCCTAAGAGGCACCGTACTGACTGACATACTTCATACAAATGGCTGAGCCTCAGAGGGGATAGCATACCTGTTTCTCCTCTGCAAGCACTGAAGGTACAACATGTGACAAAGAGGCTCCCACCACTAAGGAGCCTGCACGACGGCCACAAAGACGACCCTGCAAACAGTGGAGCTCCTGAGGTTGACGAAGTCCAGATCTGGGGACAGTGCCGAATAATACTTATTTGGTGTAATGTCAATCACTGCTGTCGGTGTTTTATTTTAATGAAAAATAGGTCACTAAATGTGGTCAGAATGCACCGCCTCACTTAGTCTTCAAGCCCAGTGATGATATGCTGTGATAAGCATCATTCTATGGCGGAGAAGCCAAGACAAAAGAAAGGTCAAGCCCGATGACAAAATTTACTTCCAGCAATCGCCGGGGATTACAGATGGCCAAGTGCCACTCATGATCGCTGCGTTCTTTGGTGACATCAGTGCTCTCCTTAGGGAGGTCATGTGACCTCTCTTGACCAGTGGTACTCAGGTAGCAGTGGTTTGGAATTCCCAGCGCAGATTTTAAAGGCCCAGCCCAGGTCATTGTGGAGACGATGTGTTCAGAGCAAAGCCCCTCCCAGCAGGGTCCCTGTGTGCTACTGAGCCCCCTGACAGCACTGCTTCTTAGCACTGCACAGAGCCAAAGACTTGTTCCATCAGTGCTGTGGGCCTGGGGCTATTTCCTCCTACTACAGAGCCAGCCATCCTGACAGACACACGTTTCTAACACTATTGCCGTAAACCAATTTCAGAGGGATTCAGGATGATGTGATTTAATCAGGGAAAATGAAGACTAGGAAACATATAAATACAGGCTCCAAAACCAAACGCAGTATAAGCTTTTGACAGTTTCATGTGGCTGAAAGAACTAAAGATACAAACATTATGATAAATTCATAAGATGGCAATTAACCACATAAAATTAGGTTAGAAGATGACTTTTCTATAATCCATTTTTAAGAGTCATGGTGTATGAAGAGTTGTAAATCACTAATTAGCTTACATATTTATGGACATCTAAGAATTGATGTTAACACAAAGATTAGGGACTGTATCACATTGCTTTTGCAGAATCACACAGAGTGTGAGTCACACAGCTCTGCTTGACCACACGGAGTCAGCAGCCACTGTGTCCTGGTTTCCTGTGTCCTGGCCTTTCTCCCTCCACCGTTTCCTTTCGCTCTACACTGATGAGTCAGCAGCGTAATTTGGTGGCATCACAGATGAAGGACAGGTTCACATGTTGCTAAAGTGTTCATGGATGTCCTAGTCACACACATGCTGTCCCTCAGTGCTATAGTCGGAGGGCTTGGAGGTACAAACTATAAGACACTGGAAAAGCACTTGCAGTTATTTACTGCCTTTCAGAGAAGTCAGGTCATTGTGAAACTGCACTAATTTATTCCCAAATTTCCAGTACTGATTCTGGCTCTTCACGAGTACCCTTCAGGTCTGGACTGAAGGACAGGGGGTTCTCTCTGTCCACACACGAGGCCTACATTCTTCTCAGTTGCTAGAAATCCACTGAAAACTATTTAGAAAACTTGACAATGTGAGCCGGTCTCTAAACAAGCACTGCTGTGAACGGGGCCCCTGTGTGAGTCACACTGGAGGATGTGATGGAGGGCACCTGCCCCAAGAGCCCAGGGGTTGTGGGACTGCTGCGAGGCAGCGGCGTCCCCTCACACAGCAGCACTCAGAGGTGGAAAGTTTTGTGTGTCTCTCGGTGCGGGTTAGAATCTGAATCTCTCTAACTCCAGCCCTTTACTCGCCAATCCAGCGTGGGATCGCCTCCCCTCTGCCGCTGCCCCCGGGGAGCCGGAGAACAGCTAGGATATTGATGGGGCTTCTGCAAGATGAACAGTCAGCGCCCAAGAAAGTGGTGAGGCCTCTAGGAGTGCATCGGTGCTCTCACCATGGTGTCTGGAGAGCATCTCTGGCCTCCTAGACAACAGAAAACTCACCATGCCCACGCCTCTTGGCAGGCCACCTTCGGTGTTACCAATCTGCCCTCCTTGACACCTCCCCCAGATGCACACACTGCTGCCCAGACGCCTCCTCAGACGCCCCAAACGTAAGCATCTGAGGCACAGGGGCCCCACAGCCCACACCGCTAGTTCACCTTCCCTCTAACAGGCTCTCCTCAGTGCCCGCTGCCCATCTCCTCAGCCAGCACTTCCCTCACGGGCTTGAGCAGTGGCCTGGACCGCGCTGTGAGCCCGGCCGCTCTGCGCAGCTCGCTCCTCCCCGGCCGCCCTCGGAGCGGGCCAGCTCTCTGTCTATGTCTCACACACAGACAGTGAAATGATCCATTTCTGACGATTCGGATTCAATCTCTAAAGGCATGTTGCTGTGAAAAACAGAGGAAAACTCATAAATAACGCAACCGCATTTGCTTGCCTCTCAGCAGAAAAGAGCTGGAGCAAAACTTCAGTTGTAAGAGAGGAAGCCAGGTCTTGCCCAGCGCGGACAATCGAAAACATTTATCTGAGGTCGAGCCCTTGTCCTCCCTTCCTCTTCCGCAGGACCGTCTGTCACCGCCTCACCACAGGCAAACTCCCCTTGTGCCCCTCCAGTGGGACTCACGTGCAGGACCGGAGGGCAGGAGGGAGACGCTGGTCTGCCACCCTCTGGCAGTGGCTGCTGAACGTCTCCTTCTGAGTCGCCTCACTCTCACTGGGGTCTCAGCCCATCCGCTCCCCTGCAGCACTCAGGACAGAGGTGCTAATGCTTCCTGCTCAGCCGACATCCGGGTCCCTGAGCACTCTTGTGAGTTCCCTAAACAGGCACACATGCACACATCTCTAAGTATTCTCTATCAGAATATCACCCTGCATTGCTCACATTTCTTATTTTCCACTGAGAGCCTGGCCAATATAACCAACTTATTTTGTTATGTATAAATGACAAATGTTGTCCCAATGGTCAACAGAGAGTAAAAGAACAAAAGCCACTTGTCTGTCAAGGAAAATCAGTGTCACTTCTACACAAGCACCTTAGTCGTGATAACTGAAGTGCACAAGCAACTCAGTGTCCATCGGCGCGCGACCAGACCTTACATGCAGGGGACATTAAGGCCACCATGAGAAAGGGCACTCTGACATGAGCCACAGCAGAAATGAGCCTTGAGGACACTGCACTAAGTGAAAATAAGCCACTTGCAAAGAGATAAATACAATGCAATTTCACCTATAAGAGGACTTTGGTATACTCGAAAGTCATTGAGAAGCTGGGCAACATGGCACATGCGCGCTGGGAGGCTGAGGAGGTGGGATCCAAATTCGAGCCCAGCCTGGACAATTGAACACCTCAGTAAGGCCCCATCTCAAAAGAAAGAATTAAAAAATGGAATACAAGGGACCAGAGACGTAGCTCAGCATGAAGGGCCTCAACTGAGCCCAGCACCTAAGAAAAAACACTGAGATGAGGCAAAAAGCAAAGCGGCTGTCATCGGAATCTGGAGGAGGAAACATAGACCAGCTGCCCCGTAGGTGCCTGGGCTCAGTGTGGCAAAACAGAGAGTTCTCCAGCAGATATTTGCGACGTGCTTCCTACCACTGGACACTACACTTAAAGTGCTCAGCAGTGAGTTTTGTCATATGTATTTTAGCACAGCAAAAAATAGGGAAAAGCTTCCTATCATATTACAGAGAAAATATTTTTTGCCCTTGTATCCAAAAAAGTGTGTTTCATTTGTTTAAGATCCCATGAAAATCAAAAGAGCATATTTTTAAAGTTGAATAATGGTTACTAAATATGGACAACAAAGACATTTAAGAAATATAATAATCTGGAATCTATGCTTTCCCAGCAGAGTTTGGAAATATAACAATGAGTAAATATTTTCATACAGGTTCTATCTGACCCATAAAATTCTAAGTTTTGTTTAATAGAAACTCTAGAAACTATAATGTCCAGTTTCCCAGTCACAGATCACAGAGGAACAGAGTTTCCCAGAACTTCTACACTTGATAAGTGTACAAGCACCAGTTCGATTCCCACTGATCCAACATGTAACGCCTGCCTTCTCTTTCCAAGTTTATCAAAGGTGAGGCAGCAAGCAGCGGTATGAGGTGTTGAGGCTGCACGCTGTCTGAAATGAATCGCCAGCAGCCTGCCCCTAAGTTTGACTCTTACAGAGTTCCTCGAGAAATACACTGAACACAAACAGTAATTTTTAGAAGTCTACTTAATGAGTGCAAGATAAACCATTTCATTACAATTTTTCCCACATACTTGACCCTGACACTTTGTGCTGCGCTCCTAACGTGCCTGCCTGCCTCACTGGTGGCCTCCAGCCCCACTCATTCTGCTGGAAATGACGAGGCTGTACCCTCTGCACAGCAGAGAGTTCTCTGTGTGCCCAGGACAGAGTTTATTTATCTGTTCGCCACCCACGGGCACCCAGGCTATCTCACACCTCTGCAGGTCCCCCTGTGCCCTGGGGGCCAGCCTGAGGGTCGCTCTCGTGCCCAGTCAGTCCTTGGGCTCTGCTCCTGGGGCAGCTGGATCCTGTGCTAAATGCTGTTCAGACAACAGAATGACAAGTCAGAGTCATCTGTCATCTGTCACTGTTGTAAACACTTCTCCAGGGTGGAGAAACTGACTTTTTGAGTCTGGAAGACTTGTGACACCAAGGCTTTGAGTCTGTGCTCAGCTTCCCTTGCAAGCAGGCCAGGACGCCCAAGGGCCCCAAAACTCATCAGCTTAGACTTTGAATAGGGAGCCGCAGGCACAAGGAAGACGAGGCAAGAACCCTCAGCATGGGCGACACTGGGGTGAGGTCAAACGCCCAGACACGAGAACTGTCCAACAGCAAACACACCATCTCTCCCATGACAGAGGAAGGCAGAAGGGGACGGGAAACCAGCAGAAGAACTCGAAGCTATGGAAGATGCTCCTCGTCCCCAGACTTCATCACAAGCCACTGGCTTAGCATGATTTCGAAGTTCCCATGGGGTGGGTATCCTAAGAAAGGTGATAATACTGACAAGTCCTTTCACACCTTGACCTGCCTTGACAGACCTGGAGCGTGGGCTGATGCTGCCATGATACGGAACTTCGGAAGACCCTGTCTGGGAGTGGGGTATTCCCGGGAGGGAGGGTAAACCACAGAAGTCTGCGTCTAGGTGACTCCTGATGACGGCTGCCGTCTGACAGCCGAGCCCTGGGTGTCTGTGTGGGCTGGGCCCACTGTCCCGGCAGGAAACAGCACACAGGGGGTAACATTAAAGGTTGGGAGGAGCTGAGGACGGACTCAGCTTCCCCACGCTCTCTCTTGCTCTCTCCCGCTCCTCCCGCACGAAGCAGACGCCAAGCTGCAAGCTGCTTCAAACACCCCACTATTAAGCACTTGATTGTTCCCACTGAAAACCACCTGAGAGACTTTGGCGTTGATTCCTCTCCTAAATTCAGGTGAAATCACAACCCAGCTATGGGGGCTCCTGAGAGACCTGGGCCTGGACCTCAGGTGCCCACCTGGGCAAGCTCAGTGCCTCCCCAGAGCAGCTGTGACGAAAGGGCTATCAGACTGGCTACATAGAACAGGGCAACTAGCACACACCTCTAAACGGTGACATCATCCACTTTATGTTATGTTTAGAAGTGAAAATAATAGAAAATTAACATTATTCAATAGCTCCGCACCTCAGGCCTGGAAAACAGAAAAGGGAGCGGTGAGCACAGCTGCCCCCAACTGTCCTGTGTTGGCTCACGCTTTGGAAAGCCTCCTCCCTAAACCCCCTCCTGGACTCTGAGGTCCAGGGTGAAGATCGCAGGATCGCCCCGAGTTCTGCAGCATTAGCCCATTCCCAGTGTGCCACCTCTGGAAGGGAAGGACCCACTGAGGAAAGGCTTCTGCAACTCTGGTGAGAAGCCAATTTATAAGAAGTAAAACATTAAAAATTGTTATCTGAGTAGCCTGGTGCTTCATGGACTTGTAAAGGAGGCAAAATATGTATGAGACTCAAAAAATTGACATTTATAAAGTAAAACCTTAAAAAATAAATCAATATAATTTAACGCTGAGCTGATAGAGTCTTGCTTGATTTAACTCCTTTCATTAAAAGTCATATGGATTTTTTGCGTTTGCCTTTGAACAATAGCTTACATCTATAACCATGTCAAACACAGAAGTCAAGAGAAACAGCAGGGCTCAGAGGACTAGGTAAAATTGTAAAATTTGAAAGAATTGAACTTTAAGCAACACTGTTGACCTTCTAGAAGTTACATGAACTCACTTAAGCTAATTAAAAGCTGTCTATGGAGTAAGAATCAAAATACTCATGTCCCTCAGAGGGCTGTGTTGGGACTAGCAAATAAAATGGACTATAAGGCACTAAACCAAATAGAACCAGAGGCTTGAAACCGCGAGCCCTGCAGACCACACTTGGGTGCCCTCACTTCACCCTAGAAACAGAAAACACGGACTACAGACCTGTAACGGGCTACACTTTCCAAAGCAAATCTCCTTCCTCGAAAAAAATGCCGAAGGCTTCACTCGAGTAAAATCGGATGGTGAGAGAGGGAGGCTCTGCGCGGGCCGAGGCCTCGCAGTAGGCCGGCTTTGTGCACGCGCCCGGCACCCCCGATTTACCCACTCATCACCACAGGCATCCCACCAGGCAGACGAGCGCGTCCTGTTTTACAAAGAGACACTTAATAATAAGTAGGCCAGACAGCAAGTAACTGAGCTCATACTCAGAAAGGCTGTGTTGTTTTGTTTTTGTAGGCCAAAACCAGATAGTCAAAATAGCACAGCACCAGGAATATAAAGGGACAGGGGAATACGCTGGTTGGTCATTCGGTTGGTTGGTCGGTCGGTTGGTTGATTGTTCCACAGGGTCTTTAATGAAGAGACAGAAGATTTCCAGTTCTTCGTTGAGAAATGCACTAAATAGTTTCTCAGTTACCACATGCCAGAGCTCTGCAAAGGGGACTCAGGCCAACATTCACATCTGCTGAGGGCGCCTCGCCCCCGCCACAGAGACAGCACTGAGAGTGACCGAGGGTCTTGAGTGCAGTCATCCCTTGGCCAGCAAGTCCAGTGAGGGAAATGGGAGGATCAGACTGAGCAGCAAGACACTATCACCAGAGCCGCTCAGCGTCGCTCCCTCCCTGCACCCCCTTCTCTCTGGCTGCACCAGTTGATCCAGGAGCAGGTGAAGAAGTCGGCAGGAGGAAGCTAACAGAGGTGGAGGGAAGCAGAGGCAAACGGAGCAGATGGTTCACGATGACACCTCCAAACAATACCAAAACTCTCCGCTCCGGAGGAAGGCTCCGTGTGACTCAGCTTGACTGTGGTTCCTGGGTTTTCTGAATCTGAGCCATTCAACTATCCCTGACTTGAGCTGTGTACCTCTGAGACATCACCCCATTAGTCCAGAGAAATGTACACAGTGCAGACTGGAGGGAAGGAGGTTTGCTGGACACGGCTCTCACGAGCTGGGAGAAGCAGCCGTGGGCAGAGTGAGAAGTTGAACAGCAATACGGTTCTATCAGAGGCCTCATTCAGTCCTGGAGGCGCTCAGGGCGGGCAGCCCTCAGGAAAGGCCTAAGTTAAAGCAGAAGAGCCGGGGCCAGAGGAGCTAACGTCGGCTGGTTGGCTCTCACTGGCAGGGAAAGGTCCAAAACAGGGCTGGCTTAAGGCATCGGCAGGAGCCCATCCTCCTGGCGAGTAGAGAGCAAGTGTGTGGAACAGCTCACTGTATTTGCATCGTGCCATGAGGCAGGCTCCTCAGAAGGCCTTTGGAATCCTCCCATGTAGAACCTGCAGAAGAACTCATCAGTCAGCTCAGCCCCTCCCCCACCCGTGATAACAGACACCCCCAGCCTAAGGGAGGAGGGGCTCACGGTTTGGGTGGATTCAGTCCACAGTGTGCTGGTTCCGAGGCAGAGCAGCAGGTGGAGGGATGTCCTGGAGGAATGCGGCTCACCTCAGGACACCAGGCATCGGGAAAGGAGGGGAGAGCTGAGGATACCAGGACGCACCCTCAGTGGCCCACTTCTCTCAACCAGGCCCTGCCTCCTAGCGGCACATTTAGCTACGAACTCACCGGAGGATTAGTCTGAATACATGAGACTTTAGGGGACTCTTTAGAGTCAAACCAAACCATAGAGCAACCAGCGTGTTAGGGCTGAGGAAGAAATGAGGTCTCATCTCCTTCATCTCACAGCTCTGCAGTCTAAACAGCCAGCTCCTCAAACCACCCCAGACCCTCAGCCCTGAGGCAGCCGAGCCCCCTCATCCTCCCATGCTCCTTGCATTTGTGCAACAGGGAATTCCAGAGAGACCTCTGTGGTCCGTCATATAGTCACAAGTTCTCCACTCTCCCCGACTTCCTGACCAACAGGAACTCCCTCTCCAACATCATGACGCTTCTTGTCCTCTGGTACCTTGGTATAAGAAGTCCAACGTGACAGATAGAGTGGAAAATTTAAAGTTCTTTACCAATGAACATGTTCATGACTCAAATTACAGGAACTGCAAGAACAAATACCCAGTGGGTCACTCAGAATTATCACAAGTAGCCAGGCATGGTGGCTCACACCTGTAATCCCAGCACCAGAAGGCAGGGGCAGGAGGACTGCTGTGAAATTGAGACTAGCCTGGGCTACTGAATGAGTTTAGGGCCCATCTCAACTACAAAGAAAGACCTTGTCTCAAAAACTAAAAAAAAAGAAAAAAAGAATTATCATAAGCAATTCTTCTATTCCCATATCAGTCACCATGCTGCCCAGAACACACTGGAGAACAGTGCCTTCCTCTCAAAGCGTGGCATCTTTAAGCCGGCCCCAGAACTGAACCTGGCAAGTTCTCTGTCCAACCAGGATATTCCCTGCAGCCCAGTAAATTAAATGACATTGACCCCATGGTCATGTGCCGCTGTCTATCTGCTGTACTCTAAACAGATCCTTCGGCCTGACGTGGTCAGACACAAGCCACCACACGGCAGCTCAAAGCTGGTATGAGCTTCAGAGAGATGTGCGGTGAGGTCGGAAGGCAGGGGCAGGGTCCGCATATTTCTCTTCGAGAGGAAGCACCCTCTCTCCACGGTGGACAGTGCGTGTGATACAACCACCATGACGCCCCTCAGCCACTGAAGACAGTGCTACGCTGCAGGCCGCGTTGTCCCTCGGGCTGGCATGTTGCCCATTCAATGCTAGGTCATCTCTTGCACCAAAGTCCGCACTTTCGGGTCTGTGCCACTGTGAAGCCGTGAGACGGGCTGAGCTTGGCAGGCTGACTCTGGTCACAGTCACTCGTGTGCGGCCTTTGCTGCTGCCATTCAGACCACACCTGAGCAGGGAAGCTATGAAGCAGCGGCCTACTTTTCACTGGTTTCTATGTACTGAGCTGATTTCCCCTAAACAAAACTCAGTATTTTCTTTCTCAGTTATCCGAGGGACTGATGCCAGAGCACGGTGGGGATGGGTCGGAGCCCAGGCTTCCTCCGCTCTTCATCCCACTCATGCCCAGTGTTGGATGCAACACTTCCGCTTTGGACACTGTTGCAGACTGTCCTGCTGCGGCCGGGCGAATCTCACCAAGTCCAGCCCACTGAGGCAACTCTGGGCATGGTGCAGACCTTGCCCCAGAGCAGCCCCGAGCTGTGCCCTGATGATACACTGTTCTCTTATGCACAAGGACCTTCAGAGTTGACAGTATGGAGGCGAAGTCGCCCAGCGTTTTACCTCTTCTCACCCAGCTACAGACACAGGAGGACGCGCAGGCCCAAGTGAGGCAGCGCCCTTCTGCCAGGTCAGATCCTAGGAAGAAATGTAGCTCCCAGCGTCAGTGCCAATATTCCCACAGCTAAAGCGTGTGGTTCTCAGCCCTCCAGAGGGAGCTGACACAGAACTACACCCAGAGTGTACATTCCACTGTTTGCCTTTGAGATCTGGGTTAAACCACAGAGCTGGGATTCTCCCCAAACACAAATTCAGAAAGACAAAATGTCTGCTTTGAAACCCAAAGTCAGTTAACCCTCAGTCAGCAGGGCCAAATTCCTCCAGCCGAAGGTCCATATCGTAAAGTAACTAGTAGTAGGAGTCTGAAATTAGTCTCTTGGCTACTGGAACTAACAGGGCAGCAATATTACTTTCACAACTTCAGTTACACTTCTGTAGGCAGATCTTTGAGATGTACGCTGAGGGGGAGGTATTCACACTAAAATCGCTGGCAACAGCAGAGACAATCCCAGTTGTTACGGCCTCGATCTAAAATGCGCCTGGGAGCCCCAAGCATCTGGCGGGTTGTGGGTGCTACACTCACCAGCCGACTCATCTGCAGATGGGTCCAGGAGCTTGTTGGCCTGTGCGAGGTGCGGCCTAGTGGGGAGGGTCAGGTCGCCGGGGCCAGAGCCAGCACGGTGGACTCTGTCCGGCCTCCCTGCACTCTCTGGCTTCAGGCCGCTCTCCCACCTGTGGTTTCCTCTAAACCAGGAAACCGTGAGCTGAGCCCATTGAAGCTGTGATCCTGATTGATCCTCGTCCTGCAAATTTCAGTACAGAGAGGCTCACAAATAATGCTCATGACCGCAGTGACACTGGCCTAGTGTAGTCCTCAGCCAGGAATTCACTCTGTTAACACCAACACAGGCAACTCCAAATGGAACAAGTTGTGTTTCAAATGTTCATTTAAAATTCCAAATCTACAGGCCTCATAGTCAGAACCCTGAAGTCGGTCACTACACTTACAATCGACATCGATAAGCCACCATCTAAAAGCAGCTTCTAATATCAGGAAAGATGGTGTCATCATCCTGTAAGCATCAAAGACATATTTTATGAAATTAAGGTGGGATGAAATATAAAATTCTTCTTTTCTCCTGCCCGTCTTGTTCTGCTTCCAGTTTTCAGCACAGCTCTTTTATTTAACTTCGCGGCCCCTTCAGCACTTTACACAGCTTTCGCTGGCGCCCACCTCAGTATTTCAATACCGTATTTAAACGTCTGCCTTTCTGTGTACTTGGTACCCAGCACCATTCCACGGTGCGACTCATATTAAATGCACCCTTAACCGAGGACTGAGTGATAAATGCAGACATCAGAGAGGAGAGCCACCCCGGAGGCTGCACCCTGACCCTTTGGGCACCTTAAAAATGGCCCCTAGAACTCCATCACTGTCTTCTACGTGATAAAACACTGAGAACCCTTGGAGCAAAACATTTCTTCAGACCCACTACAAACCTGAACTTTCTCCAGACCACTCTCCTCCTCCGAGTGTGTGTCAGAGCGGAGGATGGGGTCCAGGGGCTCGCACCGCCCTTCCCTCCGCTGCAGAGCTGGGAGCAGTGTTCAGAGAGCAACCAGGAAAGCTTTATCACAGCAAACTTCTCCTGAAGAAGTGACGGCAGGGGCGGGGCAGCCCTGAAGGAGCTGTGCCCGAAGGTTCAAGGTAAGACTTAAAACAACAGTTAAGACCCCACACGTGACCCCGTTAGCACAATTCGATGAAGACACATTCCTGTCAGCTGGAGTGACCTGTCCTTAAAGTTCAGATGAGTGTGCACCCTCCCCAGGCGGGAGACAGGCTTCCCTCAGCCTCTCCTGAGATCCGGCAGAAAGTGAGACGGAAGCGTCGATAGCTCTTTCTCACCTGTGGCCTCCAATTCCCTGTAGGTCCAGCTGCTGGGTGAGGAGTCTTTCACCTAACCCTCCTACTGCTTCACCCCGGCTGCACAGGATTTTAGATCCTGAGGTAGCAGGAGAGACCTGGTGGAGAAGGTCACCAAGGTGAGTGGCCTCATCTCCACATGCCCAGGCCCCGGGCATGACCCATCACTCCCGGACTGCACCCCCAACACAGTGAGCCAAATTAAACCTTTTCTAAATCGACGGTCTCTGATATTTGTTGCAGTAACAGGAAGTTGACTAGGTCACCATCAATTCCTTCCCTGCCTGAAATGCCAACAAACAGAGGAAAGGCACAAGTCAGAAGTGTGCTAAGGTTTGGGGCCAGGAGGGCACGTGCCAGCACCGCCCAGCCCCCTAAGTTACAAACTGGATATGTACCCATGTCAGGGAGCTCTCTCTGTGCCCAGTCCCTGCGCACACTGCCCAAGCCATGGGGACCCTTCATGTCCTTGTTAGACCTCTGCCTTCATCCTCTGCCCGAGCCTGGCAACATCCAAACCCTGGGCTCACTGATAAAACCAGGCCACCCCTTGTCTCCTTCTTGCACCCCAAGCCCTTCCCCTAGGCTTGTCTTCTTCCCACTGCCAAAAGACTCATCTGTTCCAGGATAAACTGCTGCCTCCTTAGGACCCAGAAGCGGCTACAGTCTGCTAGGGTTTTAAACAACAAACTGCTGCTCTTACACAGGAACACTATGGCGCAGTAAGACAGCTCGAGGTAGATCCTGAGGTAGCAGGAGTGACCCGGTGGAGGAGGTCACCATGGTGAGCGGCCTCATCTCCAAGAATGTCCGCACTTGAGGGTGGACGCTGGCCTTATCTCAACTAGGGACTCTCCCATCCCCACCCACCGCTGCTAAGTCCCCAAGAGAGCACCAGATAGGAGCTGCACGACCTGCTTCTCCTTCCAGAGTCTGGTATTGAGAGTTAGACAGGAGAGGGTCAGAGGGCGTCACGCTCAGGGAAGCTCTCAGCCAAGCCCTGCCCGGCCACCTCGAAGGTCCCGGGCCGCCGACCGGCCTCCTCAGGCTGGGCTGGCCTGTTCCTTTCAGAATTCAGGAAATAACTCCAACATTCCTTGGCTCCATAAGCCAGGAGATGTTAATTCTTATTTTCACCTTAAATCGCTTTAATGAATAGAGCCTTCGGTGAACCCACAAAGAAAAACCACAAAAACTCTGAGGGAAAATACTCAGCAAATTCTCTAGAAAACTGAAATTAGCCTGCGTCCCCAAGGAAGGGGTTCGTCAGCCATTGCTGCCTTAGGATGAAACTACGACGAACTTGCCCGTTCACAGACGCTCTCCTACCACAGAGCAGCCAAGGCCCGAGCCCACTGGCGGGGTGTGCGCGACCCCCCCGGAGGGTGTGGAGTCGCAGTGAGGGGCTCCTCCCCAGCTCCTGTCCTTCCAGGCGGCCTGAGCCTCACCGCACAGACTGTCACACAGGCGCTTCTTCCTTCCACGCCCAGCTGCAAAGTGAAGCTCCTCAGAACCTGATCCTGTCCTTCAGAAGATGCGCCCTCCTTCCTCCGCCACAGGTGATAAGCAGCTGAACGTCGCTGGCTGCGTTTCCTACCCCTGACTGCCCTGAGAAAGACATGAAGCGCTTCCTGCTCCCACCGCTCGGGGAAGGGCACCAAGTCCGGCAGCCCCGCACCAGAGGCAGGCCTGACGCCCTCCCAGACACTACTGCTCTGCCCCTTTTTCTCCACAGAAATCAAACTCTGTAGCTCAGATCCATATTGTGGAAGATTTTTTTCCATCAGAAAAAGACGACCTTTCATTGTTGCGTCAGGAGTTTTTGTCTTATTTCTTTCATGCGGATGGGGGGAGGGGTGGAATCACGACACCATTTAAAGCAAGATATCTAATTTCAAACTTTGTCTTTTGCAGCTGTTACCTCAGCTACCAGTTCTCTCTCCTTTCCCTCATTTGCTGTTGAAAACTGATCTCACTGCTCTTGTCTGAATAAAAAGGCCTGGCCGGGCTCACACATTTCAATTGGCTTCAGCTCAAGAATGAACATCCCTTCAAAGTGAAAATCATGCTTTTGCCAGTTAAGTCACAGCTCTTTTTCCCTCCCTGAGGGCAGACAGGAAAGTCGGGGCTGCCATCTCCCCGGTCTGGGCTCTGGTGGCATTGAGCACCCACTGCCAGTGGGCCTGTGGGCGATGCGGACTCCAGAGGCACGTCTGGCTGCAGCGCTGGGAGCACACTGTACACGCCCGGGCAGCACCCACAGTGAAGCGGAGCCTGGGCGACCTCCTGGGTCTGTAAGTCCTTCAGGAGCAGCAGCGAGCGCGGCCTGCTCGGAGGGCCAGGGCTGTGCAGTTCGGCCCTGTTGAGGGCGCCCGCACACTGCAAAGCCCTCTGCCCTGGCTCAGCCGGTCCCCCTGCGTAAACAAGGACCTACGGCCGGGGTTTACAGAACGAAAACGCTCATCTGAGTTGGCGCTGGGTGAAATACCCGGGCGAGGCGTGACAAGCAGGGACTCATTCCTCGTAACACGGAGGGAAAATGGAAATGATTTCAAAATATTAAAGATGCACCGTGTTCACCGCACGTGATAACTGGAACTCACCGAAATTCCGACAAAGTTTGTATTCAGAGCTGTTAACAGCACCACAGGAAAACAAAGACATTCCAGACTGATATAAAGAAACGGAGTCAGCCCGAGTTGCACTGTGCTAAGCAGATGAAAAGCCTTCCTATAGAAATGCGTCCTCCGCCTTCACTTACAAGAGCAGGTTCAGGGCAACGGTGAGAGGTGGTCTGCCGGCTCAGACTCTCCCCACAGCGCCGACCGCCCACGTCCACGCGCTTTGCTGCCAGTCACAAACGCCCCGGGAGTCCCCATCTTCATGTTAACACCAAGCAAACACGACGCAGGGACAGCTTAGAGCGGGGGAAGCACAAAACTCAGCCTTGGGACAAATGACAAGCCAGGTACTTGCAGCACCAAGCGAGATGGCAAAGTTCAGTGAACGAGGACGACGAGTCCTGATCGCCACAGTCACTGCAAACACGAGGCCGCTGCCGAGTGAGAGGAAGTGAATTCGGTTCTGGCTTTGACGCACAGTGGCTCGCACAAAGGACACGCACAGCGCACTGTCTCCTGGTGAGACGGGAGAGGGACAAGGATTCGCACGCAGCTGCTGAAGCAACTGTCAGGCTGGCTCGGTGTGGCCTTGCATCCCAAAGCGTGGGGTGGGCAGCTGGAAAGCCCTCTCTTCAATATTTAAAGTTCTTTTGATTCTTCAAGACATGGTTCACGCACACTCCTGGTTGAAGTTTTCCCTGACTAAATAAATCTACAAAGCCCGGCGCAGGTTCGAGAGAGAAGTCAACTATTTTCTAAACTGCAAGCAGCCCGCGGGGCATCTGCGCTCACACAGCTGCTTTCCGGGCGTGGCCCGACGGGACGTGTTCCCAAAGAGAAGATATTCCAAGCAATTTGGGAACTCCTCTCTAGCCCGCCCCAGGGACAACGGTCCCTAAAACTCAAGCTGTGGTCCCCAAGTAACACATACATAAAAGAAACCTGAAAGCTACTATAATTCTCCTCTTGGCTGCCCCCGAGACACCACTGGTAGAGTGAAGGATAATTTTTGTTTTCCTGGTAAATTCATTAGCAGAGAAAATAATACCCCTGCAGACACAATGGACCCTGTTGGAAGCAACACCCAGCTCCGCAGAGGCTGGAAGGGCAGGACACAACCTCAGCGCCCTCAAGGCCCATGGCTCGGGACCCTGGGTGAGCCACCGGGCAGTGACGTGCCTCAGTTTCCCTACACTGAGGAGCAACGGTGAAATCTTGCTACAACTGGCAGCCTGGATGCCCAGGGCCCTGTGAAAAGGCTGGTGCCAGCCTGGCGCTCAGGGGAGGTGCTCCGGCCCCGGTGGGACGAGAGGACTCGCCCGTCCCGCCGCCTGGAACCCCCCACATCCCCCCAGGTTGTGAGGCCCCCCACCACCCCAAAAGCAACAGGTTCAATGGATGAACCACAGCTTCCAAAAGTGAGGAAAACAGACCCTCTTCAGAGTGTGTGACCCGAGGCATTTCATCAGCAGTGACGCAAGCTGCCGACGTGGGCAGGGTGAGTCCGACGACCCAAAGTCCTCCAAACCCTGCCCAGACCTCGTGTGGCCAGCCGTGGTCAGTAGCTTCTTAAACTCTTTCCACTTTGAATAATTGTATGACAGATCAAAACCAGCTGGAAGCTGAGCGCTGTGAGGACCCCGAGAGCAGACTCAGCCCTCCGTCACTGCGCCGCTCTGACCTGAGCGGCCGCTCGTGCCCTTCCAGTCTCACCAAGGAACGTAAAGAAACCATGAGCAGAAGCGCAGGTGCAGGTCACCGCGGAGGCGGGACAGAGACCCTTCCATGGGCGACGCGGCGAGTCTCAGCGAGGCCGGGAGCCGTTAACGTGGTGGCAGAAGTGCAGAGACTCTGACCTGCTCTGGAGGACTTGTTGGTGCACAAAGAACATGAAGGAAAACACACACCAAGGTGCCCCTTACGCGCCTGAGCTGAACAGCCAGCGCGGGGGCGTTGGTACTTCGGGTTGGATCCGACGGACCGGCCGCGTGCAGGGCGGCTGCGGGCTGCAAATGCACATCCGACGGAAGTGCGGAAGCGACTGCATTTACTGACAGCGATGGGAAGACGCGTGCCTGGCTGGCTCGGGGCTGCTCTCTGGACATGATTGATAGTAGTGACTGACAGGGTGCTGCATTATTTCAGGGACTTTCAACCTGCACACCTGTCCCAGAACCCATGCCAACTAAATTATATGCATGAGGTGCAGTTCATATTCATGACCTTTTAACAAGAAGTGGGCTTGGCAAGGACAACTCAGCAGTCCACCTTGGGACACATTAATCCGAATCCTGATCCGGGACCCAGGTGGAGAAAGAGGACCCCAGTTGGCCTTATGAATCCGAAAGGTGAAGGCGGGGGTCCAAGGGGAACATACGAATTCCAGTGTCATCCACATTTAATGTTGAGAAACAGACATCAGAAGGGAGGAGGGTGAAGGACTAGGCACTGATGGAATCGATCCAAAACTTAGAATGTCACCGACAGGGCCAGCAACAACAGCACTCGGGCAGACAGCCGAAGGACAGACCAAAGACCAGGAGGGTGCCGGGCCATGGCGGCAGGTCAGAAGTTTCCAGAAGCAGGAACATTCTTGTCAAGGGGCTCAGACCATGGAATCCCACCTTTAAACCAATCATCTCGCTGTCCCCAGCCGACCCTGGAAAACTGAACTACATATCTTAGTTCTATGTTGAATGTTGTCTAAGCCGGGAGGGAGGGAGGGAAAGAGGTCAGCGCTGGCTGTAGCCAGCTCGCCAGGTGGAGGAGACGCTTTCCCTGCCCACGCATGACCTGAGCATGGTGCTCACGGCGCTGCGAGGCCCGCTGGGCATGAGGACGCACAGGAACCGAGACCCACGCTGCCCGCAGCCGCCGCCTGTCTGCCTCCTGAGCCCGCTCCAGTGACTCCAGCAGCTCTGACCAGCGCTCCAGATGGAGCACAGCTTCCCCAGCCAGGGCTGAGCAGCTCTGCACCAGTGCGGTCAGGACAGGCAGAAGCAGCCTCTGTTCCCCACGTCCAGCACAGCTTTTCTTGTGGCGACATGCAGAACTGAGCCTTCTTCAGAGAGACAAAGGCCAGGTGTGACCTTCCAGCAGACAGGCACTGAAGTGCCCGGACAGCCGGGCCTGGACGCCGGAGCCGACGGAGCTCTCCACTCCGCCTCCCGCTCACCTGCCCTTCTCAGAGAGAGACGCCCTAAGTGGTCCCCTTGGTGGCTGAAGTCGTGCTGACGCTGTAGCGGGGGTTTGGGTCCCTGAAGAGAGATTTCGCAGACAGACTGGTGCTGAGCCGAGGCGGGTCATGGAGTTTGCTCAGCACCCACATACCCCGCAGAACCGTTTCTCGGGTCATTTCCCACAGGGCCTTGGGTGTCACTCTCAGGGCTCAGGGTGGCAGAACGACTCAGCCCAAGTTAAGAAAAGAGCGGCCTGGAGCCCTGGCGTCCATCTGGGAGACACAGTGTTCCCTACAGTCACCATCAACAGTCCTTCGTGCAGCTGAGCAGCACCCCAAGTCCCAGCCCTACCTGGGAGCAAGCGCCCTGTGCCTCCACTCCCACGTGCTCCCAGGCGACCTCTCCCAGGACTGCGGGGAGGAGGCTGACGTGCCCTCGGGGAGGCATCTCCTGAACCCAAACCACGCCGGCCCCAGTCCTGCGCTCAGAAATGAGCCACAAGCGCAGATCTTGTCCGTGCTGTCGGACAAGAGCGCACACTCCCTAAGCCCCTCCTTCACACACGAGCGCTCACCCAGGCCGGGGCCAGCCCCCATCACATCCTGAATCTGAGGAGGTCTCCGTCTCTGTGTCTTTGAAAGTTCTCCATTTCTTCTCGCTTAACTTCTCCTGCTCGGCACCCATGTAAGCAAGCTGTGCTTGGGGGACTTTCTTTTTCCAAGGTTGCTTTGCATTCTCTTAGCCCTTGATTAGTATCAGCAGCATCAAAAAGCTCGTCTAGGACTCACTGGAACTGGAACAGACTCACCCAGCCCAGCGGGAAACTGCTGCCAGACAGCGAGAGCATGAGCTGAGAAGCGTGAGTCCACGTCTTGACCTCAGCACTCACTGGCTCTCGTTGTTGAATTAGCAGATGCTCAGGGCCCCGGCTGCCTCGTGCACACAGGCACACACGGGCACACGGAGATCTGGACCTCTTATGCTTTATAGTACAGCACAAGAGACAAAACATATGGTATGTAGAAATCTCCACACATACAAGGCACCCAGTAATAGAAAAGTTGGTGCTTTGTTTCAGTTTTAATTTTTTAGGGAGGTTGCTTCTTGTTTTGTTTTTGTTTTTGAGACAGAGTCTTTCTGTGTAAGTGAGACTGGCCTTGAATTCACTAAGTAGCACACACTGCGCTTGAACTCCATGATTCTCCTGCCTCAGCCTTCCAAGTGCTGGGATTATGGGTGTGTGCCACTATGCCTGGCCAAGTATGTACTGTTTTTAACAAATGTCCTAGATTGTCAAGGCCAGATATGAATGTAATTATGAGGAGTAGAGATACTCTGTAAAAAACACCACATGATCACACACCTTTTCCCGGAGGCGCAGTGACTCACAGCACAGACACTGAATGAGCAGTAAAGTGAGGATACCGCTCCACACGGTTCAGGGGATACGAAGTCAGTTAGTGGAACAAAGATGGCCCCTGTTCCCGAGCTGTGGGCTGAGCACTGTCCTACGCCCACCTTGTGCTCTGCTGAGGTGTCGGTCCGGGACCCGTCTGCAGGCAGGTGGCTGTGGCCTTCACAGAGGGTCCGGAGAGTCCAGGACAAATAGTCTGGGGCAACAACCTGTGTGTTTGACCCGCCAGGCTGGTGCCCTCTCCCAGAAGACATGCTACAGTTGGAAAGAAGACTTTCCGGGCTGGTGCCAGGAGGGAG
The DNA here is from genome assembly GCA_004026965.1 of Petromus typicus. Lineage (NCBI taxonomy): Eukaryota > Metazoa > Chordata > Mammalia > Rodentia > Petromuridae > Petromus > Petromus typicus. The sequence continues at coordinate 96,400 of PVIR01001187.1, read as the reverse complement.
CAGGTGGGCCTAGGCGGGTCTCTGCAGGAGAAGGCTGTGTCCATGTGACTCCCTTCTTGTACATGACCATCGTGGCCTGTGAGGCTTTCACTCCTGTAACCCCAAGCCCTTTTAGGCCAGAGCTTGGCCATGTGTACACACAGACACTGACAGGCACACACATGCACAGGCATGCACAGAGAAGCACACAGACAGCCCCACACATGCACACACAGCCACGCCTGGTTGGGTCCTCCCTGGCCTGTTTCGGCTCAGCTGCCGCAGGCTGACCCTCCTGCTCACAGCGATTCTGTTCCTGGCCGAAATGATCAGCGTGTTCTACTCAGCAGACCCCACTCTCCTCTCGAAACTCCTCCAGGGCAGAGCTCTGAAAAGACCCTGATTCATACCTGGGGCTGCGGAGAGGTTTTCTTCCATGTGGACTCTATCAGAGGTCCAGAGCTAGACTCCCTTCTGCTCACAGACAGCGCGGCCTGCAATGGACGCTTGCTGACAACAGCGCCCTTTCCTGCCCTCCCTGACGAGGCTGGGAAGGCGATGGCTTCCACACTCGAATGTGACCGTGTCACCACATCCATCCAAATCATCGTAAATGGCACCAAAACACAATTAGACGGGATAGTTAGTTTTCATACTTTATATTAGTGTAGCATAGCCGTCATCTATGACAACTTATTGGACATTTCAAAATCAGAAGAGAAGCATTTTTGGTTTTCCAGCACATGGAGATGGTCACCCTGAGGAGCCGAGGAAGCTGACCGGACACACGGGGCACATTTCTGAATCAGGTACTGTGCCCGCGAACGTGCGTAATGGTGCGTCACTGAGAAATTCTCAGACTTTCAAGGACGTGTATTTTTGAAGAAAGTCCTGGAGATTGTCGGCCTCTGGTTTCCAGAGAAGAGATGGGAGGACGTTGGGATGAGGATGAACCCTCCGGTCCCACCCAAAGCCCCCGTGCCCAGCGCGTCCTGGCCGAGCACGAGGAGGAGCCCGACCTGTGTTCAGGGGGCAGAGACAGGGGCTCCCCCTCCGAGCGCACGGCCCCGGAACCGAGGCCCGGCCAGCACCACTCCGAGGACCCGCCTCTCCCAGCCGGCTGGGCCGGCTCCGGGGCCCACACTGCTCTCACGCGGCACCGGGAGGGCACGACGTGGCCAGCCCACGGCCAGCCGGGGTCTCACCTCCCCCTGTGTCTCTGAAAGACTTTAATGAATGAGAGTAATGACAGTCTACGACAATTTACCGTACATTTCAAAACAGCTAGAGGAGAAAAGCGTGAAACTTCCCAGCACACAGAAGTGATAATGTATGAGGCGTTGGAGACACTAATCGCCCTGGTTTATTCTGCCAACACCCCTTGTTCTATCATCACCTTCAGTGGCACAACTTCCTGGCAATGTTACAGCAGATGCAGAATAACGACACTGTGCGTGTCTTCTCTCGCTTCTGATCCCGACGTCTCAGCGCCGCCTCTCTGCCCAGAAGAGGTGCTCAAGTCCTGACAGCCGTCACCTCTCAGCAGTCCTCGGCCCTGCAGCTCAGTCTCGGGCACATTGACATGCCAGCTCCAGCCGCCAAGGCTTCCAAAATGTTCGAGAGAATTTGAAAGTGCAGATGTTTTAAGTGCGGTTATCCAGCTCTGGCACTGTAACTTGTTCAAAGTTTAAAACTTGGCAAGTCAGCCTGGGAAAGGTCAAAGGGAGTGCATCTGTCGGCCAGGTGTGGTCTCCCAGCCACAGCCCGCACCGACACGGACGCCTCTGAAGCCATCTTTGGGTCTCCAGCAGGGGGAAAATCTAAGACGCTTCAGTGAATCAGTGTCGGAAGCCACCAGGACTGGCAGGCGGCTCTGCAGCCAGCGCAGCGCGTGCTGGGCTGGGGTGAGGCCTGTTCCGTCCCCTCCAGCAGAAGGGGCAGCGGCCCTGAGCTGGACAGTGGCCTCTCACTCTAGCAGACAAGTAGTTTCTCACTAAATACGATCAAACTTCGTCACTCTTGACTTTATAGGCAACAAGGCTTAAAACTGTCGAATAATAGTGAAAACGAAAGTGGGAATCTCTCAGAAGAAACTTATCATCGCTTTCATCTTAACCTGAATTTGAATAAAGTTCAACTATATTGAAAAATTAATGTCATCAGGGTAGTGTTGTATAAAAATGATATGCAAATCGATTTTCCCATTATAAAACTCAAGAATAATCATCAGGAATTCCACCTTTTAAATCATCAGGAATTCCACCTCCTGACGGTGGATGATGTCTCCCGGCCGCTGGTTAGCCGGCGGTTCGGGGCCGGGACCCAGGCTGACAGGCACAGGGACCTGCTGCTGGGCCTTTGCGTGCCGCAGGCGGCCTCCTGCCCTCCAGGGCCGGCCGGCCTTCCTCACAGCAGCCCAGGGCTCCAGGCAGGCGGCCGAGCCGAGCTCAGCCCACGGTCCACACCCGTGCCTACACATCTCCTGCCACGTGGCATATGATTACGGCCCACTGGCCTGGCTTGCACTGTCCCCCACCTCTGCCCAACCCAGGAGCGCCTGCTAAGAGCAAGCCGGCCTCCCTGAGCTGCCCGCGAAGGTGTGATTCTGGGAGCTGCCGCTGCTGCCTAAAAACACTGCCCCTTTTTTTTCACCTTCTAGACTTGCTGTGTGTGATGCGAGGCAGCTGCTGGGCGCCGTCGCCCCCGTGGTGCACGGTCTAACAGAACACCACACACAAGGAATTCACGGGGGGCAGCCTGAACCGCTCAGAGCTCCGGGAAGTTCAAAATCAAAGGCGGGTGCGTGGGAAGGGCCTCTGTGCGCGGCAAAGGCAGACAGCAGCAGGTCAGATTTTCCACGTCCTCTGACGAGGAGCCCCGAGCCTGACGACCCCCCGCGGGCGCCATCGCGTCTCCAGCCGTGCTCTGGGCCACGCACGCTCCCAGCTCAGCGGCGCGGATGCTTCCCTGGGTCTCCGGCGGGCGCGGGCCGCCATCTCCTTTGAAAGCCTTCTCTGTTCATCTGAGATTTCCACCGTCTAATAACTGGTCTCCTTGGACCGAAACCCTGCTGAGGCACTCCGGCACCACCCGATGCCACCCAGTGCCACCCTCCATCTCATGAGCTCCAGCCTCCGCCTCAGCCAGTGCCAACAGGCCCACCTGATACCAACACCCACTCATCCTGGCCTCGCCTTCGAATTTCTTGTGGCTCCTTTCCCTTTATGAGCGTTTCTTGTTTTCTTTTTGCCATTTTTTGTTTGTTTGTTTGTTATTTTGAGACAGGGTCTCATTTTATTGTTCAGCCTGGCCCTGAACCCCGCCTGGAACTCCGCAGTCCTCCTGCCTCTGCCTCCTGAGTGCTGGGATTCCAGGTGTGAGCTATCACACCCGGCACTGTGGTGCGTGGTTACCAGGGTTACTTTGTGCTTCCAAGGCAGGCGCTGGAACCACTGAGCTAAATGCCACCCTCTTTGCTTTTTGTACTGCAGAATGAACTCAAGGCCTTCACACTGAGCCACGCCCCCAACTCTTTTTTTTACATGTGCAACACACACACGCACACACACACACACACTCATATATATATATATATATTTTTTTTTTTTTTTTGAGATGGTCTTGCTGAGTCACTGAATTGCACAGGCTGGGCTTAGATGTATGAACCTCCTACCTCCATGTGCCACAGCGCTGGGATCACAGCACATGCTGCCACGCCAGGCAGGAGAATGTCTCCTAAACCACCTTCCCTATCTTCTGTTCCCTGCTCATGTCCTGAGTTCACCGCCCTTCTCCCGGGGAAATCCTGGAGAAGACCCTGTATCAGGGGATCCAAAGTCAGCTCAGATCCTCAGCAAGAGGACGAGTCAAAAGTTAAATAGAAGGGTCGGGGATTTAGTTCAGTGGTACTGGTGCCTGCCTTGCAAGGACCCAGGTTCTATCCCTGGTAACCACATACAGCAACGACGGGCATGGAGACTCATGCCCAACAGCAACCAGAACCACATACCATAATGCTGGGCATGGCTCATGCCTGTAAACCCAGCACTTGGGAGGCAGAGGCAGGAGGATTGCTGTGAGTTTAAGGCTGAGCTCAGGGCCAGCCTGAACTACAAAACAAGACCCTGTTTAAAAAAAAAAAAAGTCAAATAGGAAATCTTCGTGAAGACTCTCTCTTCATTAAAGGTTATCCAATAATGTGAGAGATTAAAGTGGTAATTTCCAAAATAAGATAATTATTGTTTGTATCCAACACACTTTCAGGTAGAACTTAACCTCATCAGAATTTAAGGCAGTCTGGATGCAACTACGTGCAGACGAGTCGACTTTGTCCTTACAGACCTGGAGGGGGAGGATTCGAGGCGTGCTGTTGGTGCCTCCGCGATGACTCGAGTCACTTTGAACTCACACCACGTCCGCCGTATAATAGTCTGAGTCTGCATATAATAGTCTGCATACAATAGTCTGAGTCTCAGAAAGAAAACAGGAGCACTGACTCCGTCCCATCGCACGACACAGTTTAATTCTGTCTTCCAGCGCGCTCACACACCGGGGCCGGAGTGAGCAGTTCTAAAACTCAGATGTGGCTAACTTTTCCCTGCGCGCTGGGCGGTCCCGGGCTCGGTCTGAGCTGCTGCGTCCCAGCCCTTTTTCATGTTTTCTATCTCGAGGTCTCAAGGAGGCTATCAGTGGCCCAGCCTGGGCTCGAACTGGAGACCTTCCCGGCCTCCTCCCTGCCTGCCTCGACCTACCGAAGTGCAGGGACAACAGGTGTGCGCTTCCACGAAAGCTATTTAAATGTGTGTTAGCACACAGGGTAGACGTGCTAGACATTAAGCGGTAAATTCCTAACCTATGCGTGAAAATGAAGCAAGGTGAGCGGGCGGACAGCCTGACCCAAGCATTTTTAAAAATGCATCCGCAAAAGACCTTGGAAACAATAGTCCGGGACATTGGGTCTCCTGCACCTGCGCACTGCACAGAGCCACCGGCCGCCTCTCCGCTCCTGCCGCTGCGTGTTTCCTGGGGGCCGGGCGCCCTCTGCTGGCCACGCTGGGACACTGTCGCCCTTCTGCCCAGCTTGGCCCAGGTGTAATTCCAGGGGCTGAAGTGTAACCTCTGCTGTCCAAGATCCGGTTGGCTCTGCCTCCTCTAATACCTGCTGCGCATGAAATGTCACCTTCACTGCCTTAAGCCCAGGGGCAAGGAGGCCTTAAGCCCAGGAGATTTAAAAAATCTCTTCCATAAAATGATTAAATCCACAGTCAAAGAAAATACCTTTTGCCACCGCCTGGGCCGGAGTGTTTCAAGGACTCGGTTGGCCTCACGCTGACAGAGATGGCAATTTTTATATTCTCTTGAAAATTACTGGCCAGCAAAAAACATGAGCACTGCTCACCTCCCTGGCCAGTGCACAAACCCACTGGTCACCCAAAACCCCTGAGCGGGACACCGCAGAAAGCACCTTAGATACGGCGAAGAGCCTCCGCCATCGCGAACACCAGCACTGCGCTCCCCAGACCCTGCGTCTGCATCGCTGGCATTTATCTATCGCATCCATTTTATCTGTGCACTTAATGTGGAAAGGGTTTGAGAGCGGGCAGAGAGAAGAGTGACTGGCTAATAAGTGGGAAGAGGAGGAGACTGTGATCTCAGCGGCAACAATATTAAATCTATATATTCTGGGGCTCTTACCTGCTCCTGTGCGTTAAATAATTTATTTCATTGGGTCTCAGTATCTTGTACTTTCATTCACTGTGACAGCCAAATGGTAGCACATCCCTAATTCCTTAGTGTCATAAAGACAGCCCAAGCCCGGCCTGCTCCATAACGCACCGGAAGCGAACGTGGGCCCCTGCACAGCTGCTTCGGGGCCTGCCGTGTCGCTGGCACCGTGCACAAGGCCTGGGCTTGGAGGTCAGCTGTGGGAAAACAAAGGAGAGAGAACGCCGCCGCCGCCGCCGCCGCCCTCCCCTTGCCGGGACAAGTGGCCGGGTTGGCCTGTGCAAGATGGAGGAGGTGACGGCGAGGGAAAGCGCCCCAGGAAGCGAGGGGCAGGCGCAGGGGCCGAGTCCCTTCCAGGTCCCACCAGCAGCCACCTGCTGACCGCAGCTCAGCTCCCAGCTCCTCCCAGGTGACTCCACCGACAAGGGGGCGCCTGGACCCATCCAGACACCTTCACACACAGGAGGACACGGGGGACACGTAAACCACAACAAAGAAGGCGGCGCAGGGAAAGGGAAGAAAGGCGAACACGCGCTGGCTCCACGCCTGTGTGCAGTACACGTATGTCCACACACATCCCCCGGGGACGAGCGTGCACACCCATGTGAAGAGCAGAGCGCGCCAAGGACGGGCTCACAGGACGCAGTGAGACAGCACTTGTTACCTTGCAGTTTTGAATCACTTTATTTCAGGCGCACACGCTTACCACCTCTGTCTCTTTAGACTTTGCAAACCAACCTATTATTTATTCTATTTATTCATACCTTCCCTTGAAAAGCCAACCCTCCCCAGGCCCTGAAATATTTCTGTTGTGTGTGTTGATTTTGACCGTGAATTCTCACCGTTTGCCTTCATCTTCCTGGCAGTGAAATGCCTTAAATGGAACACAATACCTCAGGCTTTGCAGAGGCCCCATGACTCTCTCACAATAAAGACTTTTCCTGTGTTTTGAAATCAATCTGTTTAGAGAGCAGTAAACCCACAACCACTGCCGTTGGAAGCTCTCAGCTTTATTTATTAGGGTGTCTCCTCCCTGCTCGGGGCTTTGTACCTCGATGTGGCTCTCATACCAACAGGCCCTTCTGATGCACTTTAATTTAATTACATTTCTGTGCTTCTGTATGTATTTTCTCATAACCTTTTCTTTATTTCTTGTTGATTTTTTTTAACAGCTCGTTTCTCCCATTCTCCAGCATTTCCGTGATCCTTAACCTCTGAAAAACATTTGCACATCCGCTCTGACGTGGCTTCTTGGAATGGACCTTATTCTTTCCTTTGTGGAGAGCTTCAAGTCACCAGCAGAAGCTAAGGCTGTTCTTAACAAACGTCTGTGATTGTAAGTAAAGAATAAAGGGAGAATGAAAGTGAAAAAGCACTTTAGGAACCTCGGAGTAGACTCAGGTTACACACCATAAGACTCTATCTTTTCGGTGAAATGCTGTGGCCTTGGAGCGATTTCTTTTTCCCATCCAACCTGAAAATTTAAATATTCTCCATTTCCACAAGAAGTGAGTTGTCCAAAGGTTGTGGAATTTCTCCTACTAAAAATATTTTCTTAAAATCCAGCTCAACTGCTTTATTGCACAGTTAATTCCATCCCGGGGGTTCTGAGTGAACATTAGTTTAGCAGTTTGCATCCAAGCCACACATCTCGGCCTTGGGCAGCCGCTGAGCCTATCCGCTACTGGCCAGACTCGGGCTGTAAGAACAACACTAGAACGTCTCCTGACGAAGGTACTGACATCTGCTGATCTACATGGTACCCAGGCTCTGCGCGGGCCAGTCCATAAAGTTTTCATTGTTGATACAAAACCATCTCGTGTCCCGCGAAGACCAGAGGAGAGATGAGAACGCGCGTGTCAGGCGTCTCCGCGTCGCTCACTGCACGTGGGCCGCGGTCTCCGGACACCCGGGACTGAGACTCGGGGTTTCGCTTCTCTTCCCCTCTCAAGGCCATCTCTGTTTACGGGGATGCTGACATCGCGCCCTGACATGTGCGCGGCTCCCCGCAGGGCCCGCCAGGCCCGGCCTGCAGGTCATCCCTGCGCAGTGGCTCTGGACTCCGAGGCTCTGCCCACCCGCCCGCCGGCTCTCCGGGTCCCTCGGGCCGGACTCCCGGGCTCCAGGCGCAGGAAGCAGGCGGCGTGGACGGGCCTCCCTGTCCTGAGACCCAGCAGTAGCTTCGCTGAGTAAATCTTCTACTAAGCAGTTTTCAGACATTATTTAAATTCCTGTCATTTAAATATTCCATCAGCGATACAGTCTCTAATCTTGGACACTAGTAACTTTCTCCTGTTCTCTGTAAATGTCTCCATTCCGAGGTACACAGTACTGCTCACAAGTAAATCACGGGGGTAATTTGGGGTTTTGTTACACAGCGCTGCTGCTCCTGAATTCCTACCATAAAATCCACTTTGATTCATTTGTATACAGCTAAGTACAATACTTTATGAGACGCAGGATTAAACATCTGTTCTATGTCTTTTAACTACTACTTTAGTAATTGAATTATTTTCAGAAAAGCCAAATTAGTTTCTCATAATTATAAACTGCTTATTGTTCATATCTCATGTTCCTTACAGCACTTAAATGAAAATGGTTATTTTTGCTACAAAACATTTGTTCCATTATTTTACTAGAAGTGAAAGCAATCTCATTTACCAATAACCTGATTCCCAGTTGAAGTCTGTCTCGTAGGCACAGTGACAGAGCATTTATCTTATTGCTCCAGCACTGGAGCTGTACTTCTCTCTGGCTCATTGATTTGAGAAACAGTGACTCACAAGAGTGCGCCAAGCAGAAGCCACGCCAGCCATCACTTCCTGGCTTCGAGTCCACACACCGAGGTCACAGAAAAAGAGTCAGAGTCCGCACCCCACTTAGATCAAACAACCTCATACTTTAGTGAAAAACCAACCACAGCAGTTCATCTTTTACTCAACAAACGCGCTACATCTGCAGCAAACCCACAGCTAGACTAAAGCACTCAAAGGTCCCCAACCCCCGAAAGGATTACGGTTATCACGCTTTTGCCAAAATAAAGCGAGGACGCATAGTCAGTGCCACTGAGCAAGCGGCCACTGCGCCTGGTCTCTGCACAGAGCGGCTGTTAACGGGGGATGTAAAATACGAACTGGAAAGAAAGCTCGCTGGAACATGTTCGCAGGCGTTTGACTCCAGAGCGCACCGAGGTGGTGCCAACCAGTGATGTTTCCAGTGTATTTCTGTGCAGAGAGGAAAAGATCATGGCTATAATAACCACGGGTGCTGGGACGTCTCAGAGGTGGAGAAAGAGCGGGTGGTCCCACGGGGCCGCAGAGGCGAGCGTGACTGACGCTCACCCTCTAGAGGCGGGTCTTGGACGTGGCGATGCCGAGGGTGGAGGAACCCTACAACGTGAGACTCGGCGCAGGGCGGGAAGAGCGCGGGGCGCACCTCTGGGCCCAGCCCGCCCCCCGAGAGCCAGGCTGCCTTCTCCTCGTCCCCTGGCCCCCCGACTCAGCATGGGTTCTTGGCCCTCACACCCCACCGGGCGGGACACCCACAAGGGCCTTCAGCACAGCTGGCGAAGTGCTGCGTAGCTGTTCAGCCTGCAAAACTACGAGCTAAGGGAGTGGAAACAAAGCTATGTACACTGGGTGGAGGAGGGGCTGGAGGGGGGCAGGTGAATGGGAAGAAAAGATACATCCTCTGCAGGTACAAATTCTCAGTGAATGTGCAAATAATGCACACTTAAAACATACAAATAAACTCAATTTTAAAAAATAAGAAAATTGAAAGCTAAGTAAACTTTTTTTTTTTTTTGTAAACTGCTGAGCTTCAGATGGTTTGTTATAGCAGTAGAAAATGGGTTAATGCAGCACCATGTCATGGACAAAGTCTCTACCACAATCCAGGCCTTCCTATGAATGCGTGTGTGACAGACTCAAAACAGTCCAGCTAAATAAAGATGACAAGATAATTTGAGCTGCCACCAAATAGAGAGTTTTAAACTGTGATCAAACTCTGTTAGTGAGAAGATAGCAGCCAGGAGTTTATACAAAATACATAATATCTAGAATTAAATCCAAAAGTAGTCAACAGTGAGTACCCTGGCCCGCACAGGGGCTGGTATCTGTAATCCCAGCTGTCAGGGGGGTCAAGCAAGAGGAGCTCGAGTTCGAGGCCAAACTTGGGGAATTTGGAAAGACCCAGTGTCTATGTCTGAAAGCTACAAAGGGCTGAGCACGAGGCCTGTGGCAGAGAACTTCCATGTCACCCAAAGGCTCGCGTCCAGTGCCCAGCACACAGACTGGAGGGAAACTCAGGAACCTGAAGGCTGATCAGTGAAAATATGAAGGGGATAAGAAGCCTTCTCTCTTTAGAGACAGGGTCTTAGTCAGCAAGATGCTCAGGCCAGTCTCAAACTTATGATCTTCCTGCCTCAACCTCTGAGTGCTGAGATATGGCTGGCAGAAAAAAAAAATATTTTTAAAAAGAGAACATCAAGAACCTAAGGACAATATTAAATATCTAACAAACACAAATAATTCAAGGACATGAGACAGCATGAGGCACTCAGCTTCTCAAAGAGACACTGCCCATAAAACTTCCTGTATTTGCTGAAAAATAGAAATTGCCATATCAGGAAGATTATAAAACCAAAGAAGGAAAGACAAAGAGAAAATCACCGTGGGGACGTCGGCGCCGACCCGCGGGGTGGGGATGTCGGCGCCGACCCGCGGGGTGGGGACGTCGGCGCCGACCCGCGGGTGGCCAGAGCGATGCCGAAGCCTCGGCAGCCACAGAGGGAAAGTGACGACGTCTTCCTTGCACGTGTCTGTCGACAGGTACAAAGCGACACAGTCACGGGACCACACTGCCTTTCATGTACCGAGACGACAGCGGGCACCTCAGCACCCCCCAGGCCTGGTGAAGACACCTCCCCGTGAAGGTGTGAGGAGCAGAGAGGCCCAGGCCTGCAGGGCCCCTCTCCAGAATCGCTTTCAGTTGTGTTCAGGCCTCAAGAGAAACGGTACCGGAGTCGATGTTGGAGCAGGAAAGATAAAAGGGTGTCAGAGGAGCAGGGATTTAGCTTGGTGGATTTAGCGTGGTGTCTGCCTGGCAAGCACAAGGCCCTGCGTTCAATCCCTGATAGCCACATATCATAATGCCAGGTGTGGTGCCTCCTGCCTGTAATCACAGCACTTGGGAGGCAGAGGCAGGAGGATTGCTATAAGTTCAAGGCCAGCCTGGGCTACATAATGAGTTCAGGGCCAGCCTGAAATACAGAGTGAGAGCCTGTCTCCAAAAAAGGGCAGGGCGTCAGAGATGGAAACTTCCTAAGAAGACGGACAGATAGATAATAGATGACAAACATCTAGAGAGCTAGATCTCCAAGTGCCCTATAAAGTCACAGAATGCTGTCACGACCCCAGATAGTCCCCTCAGACCACTTTGGTGCCCTCTGACTCTCAGGAAGAAACCAGCGCTCTGGGACTTTCCCGCCGTGGAGAGGTTTTGCTGCTTAGAGAGAGGACAAATGATAAGTACATACAAGCTTTAAAAGTAAAGGGTCGTCCAGGGAATAAGACAGCAATTACTGCGACTGAAACAGCTGGGACAGCAGCCTTGGGGACCCCAGCGTCAAGAACAGGGGGTTCACGGTCTACCGCCCCAGCACCTGCCCTGCCAAGCTGGACAAAACAACAGGGGCAAGCGCCGCGTGGCCACAGGGCTGCTCTCGGCCTGTGGCGGGCGCGTCCTGACGGCCTGTGACACAGCGAGGGGGCCTCGCACACGGCCCGCCGAGCGCCCCGCGAAGCCTGGGCTGCCGCAAAGCTGCACTGAGTGCTCACGGTCGCTGCAGGCGAGATGCCCAGCGCGGAGATGCCGCGCGGTGCCTCTGCAGGACACAGGGCACCTGCACCCTGTGCCACCCAGCGCGCCCTCGATCGCACAGCCGGGAAGGAGCCCACAGGCACCACGAAGCCTCACGCCACGCCCTGCCAGCCTGGGGAGAGGTCGAGACTCGGACGTGCGTGTGCGGCCCATGTGCAACGCTCTCGTCCAGGCCTGCGCCAGCGTCCGGCCAGCAGACGGGGGTCCACGGGGCGGGAACAAACACAGATCCAGCCCAAGCACGGCTCACGGGAGGACGGAGACGAGAAAGGTCAATGACAGTTCTCAAAACTTTATTTCAAAGTAGTACAAGCAGATATTAATAGAAAATAGTTTTTAAAAGTCTTCTTACTTCTGTGAAAAAATGAAGCAAAAGTTCCTAAAAATTCATTAATAATGTTAATACATGGTATACCATAATCTTAAAAGAATGGCCAAAACGTTTGAGTACAAGTCACAGACAAAAAGACTTACAAAAAACAACAGCACAAAACTCTTTTCAGTGACGAAATGGACCAAATGGTATAAATGAAACAATTAGCATATATACTGGAGTACTTAAACCACAGAATATGTAATTTGGAGAATTTTTAGAACTTCTCCCTAATTCCTATTACTATATTTTTATGTTTTAACATTTAATAGAAACTCCATCCCATAAAATTTTACTGTATTTCACAAGATAGTCACCATAAGCATTTACTTAGGAGGAGGGAAGGCGGTTAGGAGGCCCAGCCCTGGGGGGCATTTTCTCAGTGAGTGAAAGTCAGGTTCAAGCGGGGAGAGAGCTCAGAGTGCCAGATTAAGTGGAGGTTTAAAACACCGCAGCCTTTGGACAGACGGCCAGAGGCTGGGACACCAGAACTTCCAAGGCACCCTTCTTAGACACAGCCACGCAGTAGTCTAGGTGTGTCTTGCCTGTGACTTAAATACCATCCAAGGTATCTTTCCATTAGGCAAAGTCTCAAACATTCGTTCAGTTCCAGGCGTAGGGATGATGTCCCTCCTTGCCCAGAGTAGGAAGAAACCACAACTTCTGGACACTACTGACTCAGTCTCCCCAATTTTAGTCCTTATTTCCACTTTCGGTTTCTTACACCACAGAAACGATGTGGCACCCAAACGTGTGTGTCTGATTTATTTCACGTAAGAGTGAGGACTTAAGGTCCATTCATTTAGCTATCAGTGTCTGAAGCTCATCCTTCTTTATGGCTGAGTAGTATTCCACTGTATATAAAAGTCACACCTTTATCCACTTGTTGCTAGACGGGTATTTGGGTTATTTCCAAGATCTAGTATTACAAACTGTCCTGCTATAAACATGCACGCGCATATATTGCTGTGGTATTATGCTTTTAATTCTTTCAGGACGACAAGAAGGGATATGGCTGGTCAAGAGGAACATCTATTCCTGATCTTCTGAGGACTCTCCACAATGGCTGCACCAGTCCACACCCCCTCCAGCAGTGAAGGGCCCCTCCCCTCCCCCACAGCCCCACCGGGGTTTGTCTTTGTTGATTGCTTGACAGCAGCCACTCTTTCTGGAACAAGATGGAACCTTAGCGTTATGTTAATTTGCATCTCTCAAGTGGCCAGTGATACTGAACATGTTTTCATATGTTCATTGGCTGTTTCTACTTATTCCTCTGGGAAAGTCTGCGCACTGCAGACGCCCACTTTGGGGTTAGGTCTTTAAATGTGAAGGGTCTAAATTTTGTTGAGAACTTTACATATTTATAAAGTCCTGATAATGCACCATCTTTAACCAAATTCAAACTTAGCTCCTTCCCTGTGCAGCAAATGAGTGGGAGGTGCCTGGGCCAACCGCAGGCCTGACCTGCAGCTGGCTCAGATCACCAGCGTGGCCCACGAAAAAAACGAAGAAGCGCAAGCGCAGAACAGAGTGCGCAGGGAGAAAAGGCGTGAGAGGAGGCAGCGCCGGCGCCGCACCTCAGGCCTCCCTCTGGGTTTCCCCGAGATGAAGAGAAACCTGGCGATGCACGCGGGTCCCTTCGTGGGCTTTTACCACGCGCACTAAGTCGCCTCCAATTTCAAAGTGTGTCTCCCGGTCCGGACTCTGATGTTCGTGGAGCGTTATTTACCAGACTGTTGGGCGCATGTAGAGCACACGGAAAGGAGACAGCAACATAATTCCTTCACAAAACTAATGCAAATGAAGAGTGCTTTTCTAAAGGGCAAAACTAGTGGTTCACCCCCCACCCCCCACCCCAACCCGCAAGGGCCTCCCGTCCTTCCCGCGCTGCGCCCTCTGCTGTCTGAGACGTGTCTCTGCAAGCTCCGTGTCGCAGCGGGCCACAGAAATCTCCCTCCCCAGACAGAGCCAAAAGGTACAATACACACTGTGAAATGGGCGGGAAATGTTCCGGGGGGCGGGCGGGGGGTGGATTAAGGAGGGGCAGGGGAAAGGAAAGAAGGGGAAGAAAAAAATCAAAGGTAAGAAGAAAAAGCAGATGGACACGGGACGAAGGGCTGTGGGGAGGTCAGGGAAACGGAGAAATAAGACTCAGACCGTGTTGTGTACGGGGCGGATTCTGGTGAGTGTGACTAAGGTACACCTAAAGTGACCGCCGAGGTTTAGAGCACCGTCCGCGACGTCCCTCGGCAGCAGACTTGCGAGTGTGGCCGCGGGGTGTCTCCTCGCAGCTGCGCTGACCCGAGTGTCCACAGCCACTGCAGCGCTCCTGGAGCTCAGCTCCTTCCACGCACCCCAGAAAACTGGCAGAAAAAAACCACCACAGTGGGAGAAACAAAAAGAGCTGAGCCATTGTATTCTAGGAAAAAAAGCTTCACTTCTGAGCCACTGGGTCAGAAGCCTCCGTCCGGACCTCTCCCCCGCGTCTGCTGGGTGTCGCTGTCCCCACTTTGCAGCTTTCCCCTGCACACTGGGCCTGGGCCTGTGAGGCCCCAGAGGACAGTTCAGCCGGCCTCCTGGGCTCCCCCTGCCATCCGCGCCACCCTGAGGCTCTTCCCGGCCTGGACTGTCGGCTCCGCCAGGCGCGTTGCTGGAGAGCACCACAAGTCGGGGTGAGCCGCCTGGAACCACCCTCACAAGTCACCCTGTGCACGGCTGGCAGGGCCCAGGGGCTCGGGCACTGGGGCTCGGGGCATTGAGGCTCGGGCGCCGGGGCTCGGCACGGCCGGGCGGGGTGTGGCTCACAGGGCAGCTTCTCCCCCCTGGTCTTTATCTCCCTGCTGAGCTGCAACCAAGCGAACTTCAGAAGTGAATGTGAAATCCCTTTGCATGAGGCAGGTGCCCACGGTCGAGCAGATCCTAGCTGGACCTCTTCTCTCTTATGTGTCCCCCACGACGGAGTGTTTCTGCCATGTGCTGAGCTGGGACAGGGTGATGGCCCTGCTGGCGGCACCCTGCCCTGCAGACCTGCAGCTGCCAGTTAGGGGCAGGGGGCACAGCAGCCTGAGTCCTCCTCATTGCCCAGGGCAGAGGAGCAACAGAAGGGTCTGGCTTGGACATCACTCCCTGCTTCTTCTGCCCAGGAGCAAGAGACAGTCGCAGTGGCAGTCAGAGTGCCACCGGGCTGCTCTGCGGGGGAGGGCACCAGTCCTGAGCCCCGAGGCGCCCGCAGCGAGCTTAATGTCTGCAACCCTCATCTTGAATGTCTGTGTAAAGTGCTGTGTCTGTCCCACATAGGGCACACTCAGTCCTGCTGCCCTGTTCTTTCACGTCAGTTCTGTGAGCCAGAAAAAGAAAATGAAGCACCAGCTGTGACATGGACTCGGCGAGGTTCTCAGTACATCCTGGTCTCTGTACCAGCACGCACCACTCAGCACGTTTCAAACTGCGCCCCAGTTCCTCAGTTAGCCATCTCCTCCCATGTCAAATATGAAGGCAAACAATAAAATATCCACTGGTACTTTTCCCCTTTATTCTCATTGGAAAGATCCATTTTGGGTAATAGAGATAAGAAAAGAAATTGTGTAGTGTGAGGTCCTCGTGGGAGCCTGGGAAGATGACTCTACAAGAAGCACAGGGGACTCAGCATGAATTATAAGATCTTCAACACCAAGATCCAGACAAGCAAGGGCGTGTGCCCCTGTGATCTCATCTACTCGGGAGGCTGAGGCAGGAAGATTACATCCTTTGAGGCCAGCTGGGAGATTTAGCAAGGATCAGTCTCAAAAGAGAGAGAGAGAGGAAAGATAGATGACAGAGAGAGAGGATAGAGGCGTAGACCCTCACGAGCATCTCACAGATCCAGTCCTGGGAGAGGAACAAGAAACACGAGGCCACGCCACACACCGCCCAGCCCCCACCACCTTGGCCTCAGCCGCAGTCCACGCCGCAGAGTCCGAGGCTGCCAGCCCACATCCAGCCCCCGAGGTATCAGGACCACAGCATAAATGCACAGAGAAGGAAAACCAACCAGCTAGCAAGGCCTGGATCCTTCCAGGACCCCGCACCTGCCACACGCCCAGTCGAGCCTGCGGAGAACAGAGCAAGCTGCGGCCCTGGGGAGATGCTGGTGTGTGGGGCCCGGTGTGGGGGACCCAGTGTGGGGGACATGTGGCAGGCAGGGTCACAGCGCCCTGGAGCATGAGCTCAGGGGACCCAGCAGAGCCAGGCTGCAGCCTCCGCAGCCTTGGGACGGGCACTCAGTGACTTCATTGGACTGTGCTCTCCTGTAAGCTCCCTCATTAACCTTCGTTATTAAACTTTATGGGAAAAACACTTGACTTTTACATCAGACTCCCCAGAAGCACTAGGGAAAGGAAACACGCTGCCACCGATTGGTTCACAGGAGTAATTAAAGGGAAGAAGTCAGGAAACGCTGGCCAGTCCAGGTGTCAGCCATGCCATTAATCCCGTCTAAAAAACGTCTTACAAACAAGACGATTCCCCGGTCTGGGACCAGCGTGGCTCTGAAGAATCCATTTCAGGGCCAGAGAGACACCTGTGAGAGAGAGCCCAGCCTAGGGCGTTAACGCGGGGCCAGTTCCGCTCTGGTCCAGCCTGATTCGGGCAGCAGCGGCCCCACGCCCAGGCCTCAGTGGACCCACACTGGCAGCACGTGGGAACTTAGCAGCGTGCCAACTACCAAGCTCCAGCAAAGACCCACAGACAGAAACCACGGAGCTCCCCCAGCGACCGAGCTCAGGCAAGCGCTCGGCTGCTCCCGGAGCACAGCTAGGTCTTAGGCCATTTGCAAACTGGAGTTCCAATGTGCTGCCTGGTGCTTTCCCTCCACTCACCTGGGGCTGTCACCCTGAGTGCAGCGTTTGTCCTCCCGCCGGGTGTGCACGGGAGGACACGTCCACAGCCTCCACACCCGGCTGCAGACAGAGCGTGGCCAGGAGCTCCTCACGCTGCCTGCCAGGAATCAGGGTGCAGAGCAGGGGCCTCCTCAGCCTGGATCACTGCTGTCAGAAACACACGCTCAGCAGACCCTGTGCGGAGGCCCGCCCCACTTCCCGAGGCTGCGTGGGAAACTGCACCTGTGCTTCAGGCAACAGAAGCAGCCCCTGGGTAGCTGAGGGGGACGCTGTCAGAGGGTGGCTGGCTACTGAGGGGACCAGCAGGAAGGGAGAGCCTCAGCGTCCTAAGACTGAGGAGACCACCACAACAGGGCCCCGGTCTCGGGCCAAACACACCGCTGCAGGGCTCATCTTCTGTCCAAAGTGAAGTCCAGGAGCATCTGGTGCCTGGCCTGGGCCCGAGGATTATCGGTTGAGGCACAGGGGACAAATGTCACTCCTTGGAGCTCTGGTCAGAAAGGAAAGAGTACAGGAGAATTAAAAATAAGAACAAGTCGTGCCATGATTGCCTGAAAAGTCCTAGCACCGTGAAAATCAGAAGTTACTAGAAAGAGCAGACGCAAATCCCACAGGGGCTGTTCCCGCAGCACTCCGAGTGGAATCTACGGTTAGAAGTCCAACTCCAGGAGAACTCTCTGGAGACTCTGGTATCCAGAGATGGTGACTATGAAACCCAGGGGCTCGAGGGAAGCCACAGGCTCCCGAGCCAGGAGGGCGTGTGGCATGCAGAAGGGCGTGACGCCCGCGCTGCTCAGAAATAACGTTATCGTGAGGACTTTCTCCTAGGAGGCGCGTGGGAGCCGGGCCCTGCATCAGTGTGGCTTTGGCTTTGTAATGGTCTCTCTGTGATGTTCTCCAAGAGTCTCAAGAGATTCCTGCCAGAAGAGGCTACAGGGCGCTGTTCAAAGGAAGCAGAATAAATTTCAGATGCTTAACAAGTACAGAAATGTAATCTCACCAGACAGCTAGTTTCAAAAAAAGAGTGATCTTGCAGTTAAAACAGGGAAAAGGACAGCCCGAAATTGAAAGAAAAACATCAGGCATAATCAGGAGAAATGCTCTGAATCAAAGTGTCAGCTTCAAAGTCCACGTTTCTGAAGATCACACTCAGGTCAGTGCTGAGCAAGCTGTAGACGTCGTGGTTCGGGAGCAAAATCTAAGCAATCGTTAGAGTATGACTTTCAGATACATGAGAAGCAAAGGAGCCAGATATGTATTTAATGCAAAAAGCCATTCTGGAAGAAGGACTCCTCATCAGGGGCCAACACACAAGCCTCCGGACGCACTGCCGCTGGGACTGAGAGCTCGGCAGATGCCCCAAGGGTTCTGGTTCTGTGGGTCTACAGGACAAGCCGGGCTCTCAGCTCCAGGGGACACTAATACTCAGGGAAGACTGAGACCCCTCGGCAGGAGAGACCCTAACCCATATGCAATAGACGAAAGGCACCCGACGCTGGTAAACTTGGAAAATCATGAAATATTTCATCTCATATGGAGAGCTGCTCGACAGATTTAATAACATACAAGGAATTTGTCCAAGTAGCGATGAGCTACAAAAATAAAGGTGCCTTTCTGTTGTAAAAGTGAGGGATAAAAACAAGAACTTTCAAGTAAAAATTACATAACGAGCAAGTGTTTGTAACTTTCTCAAAGCCACTGCCCTCTGCTCTCCCCGAAAGTCTTCAGAAAATGCTCTGATGGCCAACAAGGAGGACAATCAATATCAGAAACCAAGGCCACATCCTTATAACCCGTCCGGGGACTCACTTCTTGGATGGGGCCCGCGCCAGTCATGTTGACAGTCCTGTCGGGTCCAGTCAGAACCCATAGCTCACGATGAACATGATATGGACCACTTTTCACCTCCCTGGGGACTCCCCACATCACTGACCAAGACCGTGAGTTGTCTCTCTTGTGGTAGAGTGCCTGAGGTAGGGGGCAAAGCAAAACACTGAGAATCCATTTTTCATTCAACAGTTTTACTACATAAGTGTTTATCAACCATCAACTGTGTACGGAGTACTAGACAACCTTCTCTGCAGAGGGGCAGAAACATGAGCCAAGTTCTGATCTAAAGACAAGTACCTCTTCACAGAGAACAAAGACAGACAGACAGACAGCCATGGCACCAAGAAAGGTGCAAGAGAAGCACAGAGAGGGCTGGGGATATAGCTCAGTGGTTCCAGCGCCTGCCTTGCAAGCGCAAGGGCCAGGGTTCAATCCAGTAACCACATACAACAATGCCCGGTGTGGAGACTCACGCCCAGCAACAACCAGTACCACATACCACAGTGCCAGACGTGGTGGCTCACACCTGTCATCCCAGCACCTGGGAGGCAGAGGCAGGAGGATTGCTGTGAGTTCGAAGATGAACTCAGTGCCAGCCTGAACTATAAGAGACCTTGTCTCAAAAAAGAGAGAGAGAGAGAGAGAGAGAGAAACACAGAGAACACGCAGTGAGAATTCAGATCAGAGGAACTGCTGGGTTGGAGGGAACAGCGCACCTCAGCACAAAGCCCGACTGCGAAGCGTGGACTGAGGAACCTCACTCTGGCTGACGATGGCAGAGGGGCCGGAGCTGGACTTGGAAAGAATACAGAAGCAGACAGAGTCGGGATGCCCGCAACTCCCCGACATGGGGATCAAGGAAATAAGGAACACATGTTTTAAGCTCGTGGGACACAGTGCACGCCTGACCGAGGATCAGCTTAGGATCGCTGGACTGAGGCCAGAAATCCTGGCAGGGAAATAAGAGAAAGACAAGGGAGATGCTGCTCCGGGAGAGCGGAGTGCGCCTGGCCGCACGTGCGGACGGGCTGGGTCCGTCTTCCTGAGCAGCAGGCTGTGGCGGGGGCCGTAGGAAGTGAACTCTCTTGGATCCAGGCTCTGAACCCCCAGAGAGACCCAAAGGGAGCTGCGCTGTGCTGAACACACAGTCTTCTCCTGTCCTCATCCCCTGGACAACAGGACACACGTGCTCCGGCCAGCGTGAGCCATCCAGGCAGTTAAAGCATAAGGAGGGTTCGAGTGGGTTCCAGGCAAACCTGCCGTCATCTTACAGAGCAGACTAAGCAGCCTGGATTCCGGTGTCCGCAGGACCCTGGAACCATCTCCCCGAGCACCCCAAAGTCCAGCCTGGCCCGTGCACAGAAGGAGAGGTTAGCACAAGAGTGGATCAGAGCAGGACACCTGGGAAAGAGCAGGGGGGTTTGGGGGACCCCACTGTCCAGCGGGGCCAGGCAGCGCCTGACCCTCCAGGCCTAAATCTGTCAGATATTAGAAGGAAGAGGTGAGACGGCAGGCAGTTGATCCCCCACACGCTGGGGTTTAGGGTGATGGCCCAGGAGGAGGCCCGGAGCTCTCAGTAGAGCTGCTCAGTGCCCTCAGCACAAGCCTCCTGCCCGGGGCTGCCTTTTAGGTCCCTCAAAAGCCCTGAGGTTCACCGGCCACGAAGCCTGTGTCACTGAGCCACAGCTAGCAGCACATTTCGTCAGAAAACACGACCGTGTACGGAGTCGTGCTATCCTGGTTTCTCGGTTACTTTTCTCATTGCTCAGACACTCGAATACCCGACTGCCAGTGCCACAGGTGGAAGCTTCATCTGAGCCCGCAGTCAGCTGGCAGAGCAGAACAGTCCTCAGCAGGCAGGCAGAGGCAGCCGCCCAGCTGCTTTCCCCTCTACCCCATCCGGGCTACACGCCTACGGGCTGGAGCCACCATTCCCCGGGTGGGGCTCCCCATTAACCACGCCCAGAGTGGTAGTAATTAGTGACCTTTTAGTAGTTAGTGCCCTTTTAATCCAGTGTCTCCACACATCCAGGATCCAGCCAGCTCTGAAAAATCCCACCTCTGAGGCTTTGCAGGGAGAGCCAAGGATGTGCCATATCTTCGTTAACTTCGAAAATGATTAAAAAGAAGCAATTACACAAAATAGTTTTAGATCAAGTACTTAATATTCTATAACATAGGTATGTTAGTAGTCTCCATTTCTACAATCCTATTTCCACAGATTTCTTACTCCTGTCAACACTCTAGGCATTTCCTTCTCAATTTCTTCCTGTTGACTCAGACTCAATTTTTTTCATATAAATGAATTTTCGCATCAATTTTCAAATGTCACAGTTCCCAGGATGTATTTTCTTCGTTTCCAGAAGAGAGAAGAGCTGCACGGTTGGGAGAATCGCTCCGCCACCCACAGGCGTTCTCCTCCCGCGGGCTCTGGGGTGAGATCCTCCCTGCGGGGTGTGAGCTGATGCCCGGACTGACTCACACCGAGCAGCTTCCCGGCGCCACCCGCCAGCCCACACACGCGCTCCTGTCCGATCCCCGTGGCCGAGACCATGCTTTGCAATGCAGATGCCTGCACTGTGGCAGCACTTGGAAGAGACAGAGCAGTAGGGTGCCAGCGTGAGAGGCAGTGCCACGAGCACAGCCTGGGGTCAAGGCCGCAGACGGACGCTGAGCTCGGGGACAGGGCAAGGGATCCGCCTCTGAGAGCTGCTGGGCCACAGGAGACAGAGGTGTCCGCAGCCCAGCTCGGCAGAGACTGACTGGTAAAGGGTGGATGGGGGCCCTGGGGGTGGATCTCTGTGAGAAAAGGTCCAGTGAGGATTGCGGCTGGCGGGAAAGGCTGTTTCTGTGGACACACAGACCTTCAGGCTGCGTGAAGAGCCGCCAGGCAAACTTCCGGGAGAGGGGCTCCTGGAGGAAGCTGTCCGAGAAGGGAGACAAGGGTCCGTCAGCTCTGAGAGGAGCGTCTTCCATTCCTGTTTCTTCCATAAACAGTCTGAACTTGTAGTCAGCCTTTGTTAGCCAAGTAGATAGTAGATTTTTTCACCTCAGTGTTCCCCCAGGAACTGTATGATCCATGCTGTGTGGTGTCTAAAATAGCCTCCCCAGAGGCAAAGGCAGGTGGGCCTGGGCGGGCGGAGAAATGGCCGGTGCCATTCGGCACTGCAGAGTGAGACCTGCAGGGTGGGCGCTCGGCTCCCAGGACGGAGCTGTGGCCTCTGCCACGCTGCACACGTCTTGCCACTTGCTCGCATGTGCACACACATACGCACAAGCACACACTAAGAGACCTGAGCAAGCTTTCAGGAGCAGCCAGGTGATATCCTTGGTTACCATGCTGGCAGCCCAGCCGTATGCACAGATCCAAGCACAGCAAACCATATGCGTTGACTGTAAGCGGCATCTTCTACACTGACTGCACCTGGGTAAGGCTGTGTCTGGCTCGGTCTGCTCCCAAGTCAGAAACTTTAGCTCTCCCGCCTGAACTGTGACCCTAGACTGTGAACCTGCCTTGTGAATAGTTACTTAAATCTAGATTCCATTCAACTGCAGGTCTTACAGCTTCACCTTAGTCAGGGCTTCGCTTATGTCATGGCGTCGGGGCTGGAAGAGGGAAAGGAAGCCGCCTGCACGTGACACATGCCTCATGACTGCGACACACGCCTCAGTGCCTGGAAGGCTGAGATCTGAAGTCCCCTCCGAGCTTTCCCGCTCCTCTGTCCCATGACCTCGCAGTGTCTCAGCTTCCTTTCACCCAGTGTGCCAAACCGACGTCTCTCCCCCGGCCTCTGAAGCTTTTCAGGAGATGAAAAGCGACCACCTCATGCAACAGTGACATTTCCCACTTAGAACGCTGCCCCCGCGCTGCCTCCGCACCGGCGTCCACGTGGTGCGAGGCAGCTGCCTTTCACCGGCCGCTGGGCGGGAGCCCGCGCCTCGCCGCTGGCAGCCTGGGGTGGGCGCGCAGGACTCAGCTGCAGCTGCCCACAAGAGATAGCAGGTGAGAAGCAAAACTTCCAGGTGAGTGTGGGCCTGCGGCACACAGGAGGAGGCAGGCACCTGAAGGATCTCCGGAAAACAGAACGGTTATTTTTAGCACAAATGCCTGGCACTTGAAGGAGCTGCAAACAAAGCCCAGGGAAGGAAGGAAAGGACCGTAACTGTGGCCGCCAGGCTTGCAGGGAGCTGGAACGGCTCACTGACACACAGGCAGCTGACCAGTTATCTACCCAAACCACCGTTCTCAGATTTGACAAGGGCCTGTCGCCCACAGCGACGTTCCCATGTCCCCACCAGCTGTGGTCTCGGCAGGACCTTCACCTGTGGACTGTGAGCAAGGAGCCTCTGGGGACACTGGCCCTGCAGATGCCCTGGACATCCTGGAGCGGGGACAGGCATCCGTGGGGCACAGTGTGAGCACAGTGGGATGCCTGCAGACAATGAGCTGCCCCTCTACAGGGACAGACCAGGGGACACTTCGCTAACGTGCTCACACGCACACACATGTGCACACATGTATGTACCTTTGCCCCCAGGAAATAACTGCAGTTCCCACTTTGGATGAAATAAAAGAATCTAGTTGGAGCCCCTTCACCTGCATCTCCCAAATGCATACCATAACCTACAGCTGCGACTGCCGCCCAGGTAAACTCAGCCTCCCCTCCCGCCCCTTTCCGGCCCACACTTGAACACATCCGCAAGCCTCCTCGTCTGATAGACCCAGACCTAAGGCCTAGGACTGTCTTGCCTCTTCCTCCTTCAGTATGCGGGACCTCTGACCATCTCCCTCTTCTTCCTTCTCATTCAGTTCTTTTATATCGGGCCCCCGCCGGCATTCTACTTAAATGATCCTCCCCAGTCACAGAAGACCTCCCCATCACTAAAATCTTAGATTATCACGGGCTTGTTCCTCAGCTCTGCAATTGCACCGCTCGCTGTTACTTCCCTTTGCAAACCATCCTTTGCTTCTGGGAGTTGCCGCGCAGGCCCCGCGTCTGGCTCACGTGAGCACTGCGCTTACTGGAGTTGCTCTCAGGCCTCGTGGCTTCCCTCTTCCGCACTGTAACTGCTCCCCGGGAAGTCTGGCAAGTCCTGGGTTGAATGGCCACGGAAAACTACAAATCAGATTGTCAGCCAGATCCCCACACACCCGCTGCCGAGACAGAAACCTTCGGTTTCCTCAGCTGTCCTGTCCAGAGGGCGCCTCTGGCCACCCACTACCCAGGCCATGAACCGCGACACCTCTCTGGTCACTTCCGGTTCCTACATTTACTTTCTCACCAAATCTTGTCTGTCTGAGCTATGAAACAGCCCTCTTGGTCCTTCTTTGTAACCAGGACTGCTCCTTCTCACACACTCGACCAGTTCCCTAGAACAAGGACAATCTTTTCAAGGCAAGTAGTTTGTTGAACGTGGTTTTGATGGCTCTCCGTGGCTTTTCCAAAATGCGTAAAACTTTAACATGATTAACGGTCTGGAGTGGTTTATGCTGTGCCTAATTCTTACTCACTGCATTACCTCCCACTTCTGCTAGTACCACCTGATCTTTAGTCTTAGATTTTTTTTTTTAAATATAACATCAATTTTTATTTCATTCCTTCTCTCCTAGAAGATGATTTTTCTTCAGTCCATTAAAACCCAGGTCCCTCCATGGACTTAGGGGGCCGTGGAGCAGCACAGCAACTCCAGATCGGGGTGCAGGGGCTCAGCCCTTCTGGCCTCCACAAGATCGATTCCTGACCACCTTACTATCTAACGTGACCTGCCTTTTCCAACCATGTTTCACTAATCCTCAGGATGAGCCTCTGAGCACAAACTTGGCCTCTCTTCTTCATTTTAACGAAGGTTGTCTCAGCATCTCAACCCATCTGAGAAGATAGGTTTGGACAGAAAGCCACACCGTGAATCCATTCCTTGCCACAGGCTATACGCCTTCATTTTGCAGAAAGTTTTAATGGACCTTTGAGGAAACTCCAGCGACTTTATAAGCCACTGGCCTCCCTAGCTTGGTGGCTCTCCAAACGTCTGGCTCTCCACAGCTCCTTACATCTCTACTTACAAACCAGCTCATGTCTGCAGCTTAACTTTACGGGATTTCTCGCCAAATCTTAAAAGACAACCAAAACATCCTCATGTTCGGTGCTTTCCAAGCGCCCTCCCCCGCAGCAGCGCCTCAGAGCTCAGCAACTGTTTGGCGATGAAGTACACGAGCCCACCAGCTGTGGCTTGTACAGCGTGGGCCTCACTGTTCACCACGCCAGGCAAGCGTCACGGAAACGCCGCCAGAAATATGCCCCTTCAGCTTCTTGTTTTTTTCCTGTTGTGTGAAAGCTTCTCTGGTCTAAAGGAAACAGAAAAACAGTCTCACATCTTTGTCGGGATGAGCCACAGAGGACTGCGGTCTGGGACCTGCCGCCCCACTAAGTATGCACTCAGCTTCTCTCGTGGAGGCTCTGCATGCAGCTCCAGGAGGCCCCGCATGCAGCTCCAGGAGGCCCTGCTCAGTCCTCTGAAGCCCCGAGTTTAAAATCAGTTCACTTTTAGAGCACCACGGTCCCACTTCCCTCCCCACACAAACACGGCCCTCAGCCCCACATCCGCTGCTGCCACCGCCAAACCTTCCCTTAAAACACCTAGCAGAAAGAGAACACCCGAGTGTCACCGTAAAGTCGAACAGCTCAGCCCCGCGCCTCCATCCCTGTCCACCCCACGCCTCCCCACCCCAGGCAGGACCTGCCCCTGGTGGCCCACGCTCTTCAGAGTTTGAGGAGAGAATTCTGTTCTCAAGGCGCCCAAGAGTGTTGTGCTGAACGCGGCTCCCAGGGTCAGTCAGTCCAGCACTCTGTCCGGTCTGTGTAGATGGTGTCCTATCTCCCAGCCACGCGGATGCGGGGACCCCGCTTTAAGCAAGATGGCACTTGGCCCAGGCCGCAGATGCTTTCACTTTAGTGGAGCTGAAACACACACATCTTGCCGGCCTTGGGAGAGGTTTCCAGAGAACCCTGGGGCAGAGGGCTGGCGGGGCTCCTCTCACACGCAGCAGGGGGCGCTGCTCCCTGCAGAATTTGTGTGGGAAGTCCCTAACTGTCCTGTTTCGCAGGGTCAAACATCTGCCCAAGGCCAAGAACATCTCAAGAGGCCCAAGTAAATACAGAAACCTTTTCCTGTAGCTCGCCAGTTGATTTTCCCAGCTATAAACAGATGTTTCGACTGCCAAGACATGGTCTGACTGCCCCGGGCCCCTTGGCCTCCAGCATCTCGAGGCATCTCGGAAGCAGCCTTCCTCCCTCGGGGGTCCCTACCAGGCAGTCTGGGGCACCAGCTGCCCGGCTTCTGCGCACGGTGACCCGATCGGCTCTGTGCGCGCCTGAAGACCTAGGAAGAGTTCGTCCCAGGCCGCACAAGGGAGGAGCAGCCTCCCCAGCACGAAGGTGAAATCAGTAAAAGAGGAGTGGACAGTGGCCGACAAATGAGTGTGCCTGCCACACTAGCACCAGACCTCAGCGGTGCCTGAGTGCAGGGCACGTGGCCCTGACCAGCTTCCAGCGCAAGACCACCCTGGCCCCTGCGTAGACCCTTTCCTCCACTCTGGAGCGACGGAGCGGTCCTCAGCTGTTTGCAGACTCTCAGACAACAGCATCAGGAAATGACCTTTTCTCAGGCCTGGGGCTAAGCCAAGAAACAGCCGTTTCCTCAGTGGAAAAACCAGGGTCACCGAGGCTCGACTCCTGGTCAGGTCGGTTGCTCTGGGAACTCTAGAAGAAAACAAGTGCCTGAAATGTCCAAAACGCCCCACGTCGACATGGGGGTGTGGTGCACTGGCCCGTGTGCTCACCTCCGCCAGAAGAGCGCACAGTGAGGACCTGACCCCGCCCGTCTTAGTCTCCAGAATCCCCGGATTAAATCAAGGCAAAATAAAGCTTCCGATTTCACAGCTCTTTAACATTTCTCTTTATAAATGAGTTTCTAGAGACTTGAAGTGGAAAATCCATCTCTAGGAGGACTATTAATTCTTCATCTAAAAACAAATGTATATTCTTGAAACATCAGTTTACATTTTCTCATATAGATATTTGTCCTTTGTGTTATACAGTCTAAGCTTATTTTTGTTAAATTATTATAATATTGAATTAAGAAAAACTGTAAACTGTGATGTATCAGATTTCTTTACCCATATAATATTTTCCCTCATTCTCTAAGTCATCTTTTCCAAATAAGAGAAAAATAAATCACTGTGCTGCTCGGGCTGGTCTCACTCCTGGGCTCGAGATCCTCCTGGCTCGGCCTCCCACTTGCCGGGAGCGCCTGCCAGGGCCTGTGGTGCGGCAGTGTTTCTGTCTCTAGTGGGGTCGGCTCCGCCCATGTAACTTGGGGAATCCCAAAGGGCTGCTGTGATCCAGGCGTCGTGGGGCCCCTGAGGCTAACACACGCCACCAAGCGTCTGCCGCAGCGTGGCATGTACACGGTGTGCAACTGTAGACAGTGAACAAGACATAACACCTGAGGCTTTAATGTTCTGGCTCCCGAGAAGCCCATGACGCGCTCCGAGCCGCTGACTCCTCTGTGACTAGCTTCTGCTTTCACGTTGTTCGTTTTAGAAGTCTTCCCTCCGGTCTGCACTGGCATCAAATTGGAATTTTAAACACAGGGTCTTTATTCTTTGTCCCAGACTGTTTTATCTTTTGGTTTTTTTGTTTTTTTTTTTTTTTAGGTTTTTTGAGACAGGGTCTCGCTTTGTGGTTCAGGCTGGCCCTGAGCTCAGCCACCAACTCACATCACAATCCTCCTGCCTCTGCCTCCCGAGTGCTGGGATTACAGGCATGAGCCACCACGCCCGGCACTGCAGACTGTTTTATCTTTTAAACACTGGGTAAATGCCATGTTCTTGAGCCTGGGCCTTCTCCACCCAAGCAAAGCAAAGGAATGAAAGAGCCCAGCAACACCATGGGCGCCCGGGAGGCGGCAGAGGTGCCTGAAGAGGACTCCAGCCTTTCCACAGTACTCGCTAACACTGAAAGAGGTCCCTTTTGGGGACCCAAGCCCCCCCCGCCCGCGTACAGGGGAGGCGTGTGGCCCACAACTCAGCTGGCCTCATTTTTACTGCACAGAAACTCCCGTTAGCTCCCCCAGTCCTCCATGCTTTTCCTTCTGGTGGCCCTGTGAGGCGGGCCTGAGCCCTGCCCCGCGGCCCCAACACGCCCCTCCATGACCGAGCTCGGCCCCACTGACAGCAGCTGAAGACTGGGAAACTTGAAGCCAGGCCATGTCAGTCCAGAAGAGTGGACTCCTCCCGGAGAAATCCAGATTTTCTGAAGTTGGAGGGAAGTAAAGGACAGGGACTATCGCGCAGGACCGGGGTGCCTGTGTCTCTCTGACCCTCGGAACTTCCCACTGCTCACAAGCTGCTGCTCCAGGCCCACAGCCGTCGAGACAGATTAGAAGAGACTCTACAAGAAAAACACTTTCAAGGTGCGTGTGAGCTACAAACAGCCTAAAGGCACCTCGAATTTACTCCCCGATAATGCGGAGTTTTGTCTGAGGAAGCACGGCGCTCAGGCTGGTCAGTGCAGAGCACTTGCCTGGCGTGCAGGAGCATCAAGCTCAATCCCAGCACTGCAGACAGGTGAGATCTTCATCGCCTAGAAATGACACGTGTTGATCGTTTCATGGAACGCCAGTGTTATAGGCAGGTAGGTAAGCCAGTCGGACATCTTGAGGGCAGTTAGATAGGCTGGCTCACCTGGAGGACAGCCAAGGAGCCAACCTGGAGGACAGCCAAGGCCAACATTACCACGGAGAGAAACTGCCACACCCACGTGGGAGAAATAGCAGTTGCTGACATCCTAAGCCAGTATCAGTCACCTGAGCGGGGAGCCCAGGTCTTAACCCAGAATCCCCGGACCAAATCACGGCAAAAATAAAGCTTCCTCCCAGGAATGATCCCAACACAAAATCTTCACTGCACACTTACTACGCGACTTGCTTTCGCTTTGTCTCCCCATTCAATCAGTGTTACCTGAGTGACTGGATTTGTTATCTTAATGGTGGGCTATAGTTTTCACCCACCTTGAACCAGCCTCACCTCTGGCTTTGTTCCATAAACAAGACCCTGGGGGGGGGGCACCCACGTTGGGGATCCTCTTTTGTCCCTCTTAGCCAGTAGCTTTCTTTTTCAATAAACTTTTCCTGCTCTTAACTTCTGATGTTCCGCGAATTGATTCTTTGATTTTAGAGACTTGCATTTTGTATATCTAGCAGGTTGGGAGTCACAATATTTCCCTTTGGGGGGGACTACTTGCTCCCCCATATCACTAGGACACCATCCATTAAGTATTTTTAGTGCATTCATGGCATAGAAAGACCCTCACAGGCTGCAATTCACAGCCCTGGGTTCACAAAAACCCAGTTAAAATTTTAGTCCAGTAACTAGGCTCCCTTCAGGGAGAGGCACGCGTCTCCTGAGAGAGAGGTTGATGGCAGAAGCGCTGTGTGTGGTCAGGACACAGGTGGACGGAATCTCTCATGCCGGACACTCTCGCCCCATACCCAACGCTGCTGGTCCCGGTTCTGCAAAGAGAAGTTGGCGCTGAGCGTACTGAGGGCTGCGGGCTCCGCAGGCGGCGGCTGGGACTTGAGCAGGCGCAGAGCGGCTCTTCCACCGCCTGTGGGGGCGACCGCTCCGCCCCGACCTGCGGGCCCCGCCCCGACCTGCGGGCCCCGCCCCGACCTGCGGGCCCCGCCCCGACCTGCGGGGGCCCAGCTTAGACCTGTGGGCCCCGCCCCGACCTGCGGGCTCCGCTCCGTCGTGCGGGGCGCATCTTTACTCCCTTGCTTCATTTGCTGCCCCGCACGTGGACTTAGCTCGTCTGCTCTAGTTTCCGTCCAGATGCAGCCCCCAGCTCTCCTGCGGAAGAAACCAAACAGCATAGTGGCTCAGCTTCTCAGCTTCAGTGTAAAACTATGGAAAATGGTTACTCTGAGATCCCTACACCGGCGCCCGTCCCCCGGGGACTCAGCATGGGAGAGCGGTCCCTCTCCTGTCACCTCCCACAGGTCCTTGGAGGCTTTTTCTTCCAGGCTGATGGCTTCTCTTATGGTGTCTTTTTTTCCTTTTTCTCTAGGGAGTGTGGGGGTGAGAAAGGGTCTTGCTGTGTAGTCCAAACTGTCCTTGAGCTGAGCATGTAGCCCAGGCCCCGCAGGTCTAGGATCTGTCTACACAGGCGTCGCCGGGAGGAATGGACGTCCAGCCCAGACTCCGCCCGGCTGCCAAGGAGGCGGCCGGAGAGACGCTGTCGGGCACGGGGTGGCTGCGGCCTCCTGTGCCATCTTCTGCAGTGGTTGCTCGTTTTCAGCATCTGCCTTCCCAGCTGCCATCCCTGGGACCTGCGCTGGGGCAGCAGCCTTCAGGCGAGCTCTGTCCAGCTGGACTTCTGGGTTGGGTTCTGACCTGTTTCGGTTCGGTTTGGACCACACTGTGGGTTCCCGGCTTCTCTCGCTGGGCATGGGTCAGCAGGAAGACTCAGGACCTGGGCCGCTCCTCCTCAGTGCTCAGCCCGCCAAGGCTGGCTGCTCAGCGCATCCCAGCTCAGCGGCGAAGACAGAAGCCAGAGGGAAAAGACTTCGCCGGGGGTTTAGCTCAGTGGTTCCGGCGCCTGTCTTCCAAGCGCAAGGACCCGGGTTCGATCCCCGGTAACCACATACCATACTGGGCGTGGAGACTCACCCCAGCAGCAACCAGTACCACATACCACAATGCCGGGCGTGGTGGCTCACGCCTGTAATCCCAGCACTCTGGAGGCAGAGGCAGGAGGATTGCTGTGATGTGAGTTGGAGGCTGAGCTCAGGGCCAGCCTGAACCACAAAGCGAGACCCTGTCTCAAAAAAAAAAACAGGGTTATGGGGAAAAATTAGAATTAAGTTGTGTCATATACTAGTACAAATTCTCATTGTTGAATGCAATCATGATGTATATATGTAATGTACCAATAAAGATTTCAATAAAAAAAAAACCCTTCGGCTCCCTTCGGCCGAGCTTCCCGGAAACTGCAGTGAGCAATCAGAAGCACAAGGGGTCTCTCTAGCACACCACTTCTCTTTTTCGCCAAAATAAGGCTAATTTTCAAGCATTCTCCAACATAATTTCAAGGGATTTAGTTACTCCTATTTTTAACTCTAAATTTCCGAGTTATCTTCCGCTTCCTCTTAAAACAAGTCAGGTTTAGTTCATTTCTCGAGGTGACATTAACGCGGGCGCTCCCCACCCCGCCCCCGCGGCGGGACCTGCCGGCTGGAGACAGCCGCCTCGCTGCTCCACCAGGGGTCGCTGTGCTTGTTTTCTGCCGCGCCGGTCCTGCAGACAGGTGCGGTAATTAGGTGTCTCACAGGAAGACCAAGGTGGAGGACAACGAAGACCCCCTGAAGGTCAGAACTGTGAGGGAAGAGAGCGGACCAACGACCACACTCCTGCTCCCCCTGAGGATGAAGAGCGGTGGCCATATTCTAAGCTGCCAGTCACCGGGGTGGGGACCGAGACCTCACGCACACCTCCCAGGAAGGGACCCGACTGGGAATCCCTGTGCGCCTGCCGCGGGCTGCGGAGGCAGCTGGCTGGGCAGGCCCGGTGCCGTCCCGGTGCCGTCCCAGGCGAGACGGCCGAAAGATCGCACAGTCGGCTTTACTCCGCGGCCAGGACAAGGCTTCCTCCGTGTGCGCTCGCTGTGTCACTTGCGTTCCCACTGGATCCTGTTTAATTAGTGTTACCTAAGTGGCCGTGGTGCGATGCTACTGGTTGACTAGAGTTTTGCTCCACCTTGAACCCACCTCACCTCGTGCTTTGCCCCACAACAACCCCCTGGGAAGCGAGGTGGGGGGTCACCTGCTTTGGAGCCCTCTCCTGTCCCCCTTAGGCAGGAATTTTCTTTTTCCATAAGTTTTTCCTACTCTTAACCTCTGCTGTTCCTATAATTGAGAACATGGACTCGTGCTTTGGATATCTAGCAGGTTGGGAGTTGTAATAGTTCCTTTTTAAAAAAATTACTTGCTGCCCTGCATTACCAGCACGAGGGAGGCCGAGGCAGGAGGATTGCTATGAGTTTGAGAGTTAGCACAGTGAGTTTAAGGCCAGCCTGAACTCATAGCGAGACCATCTCAAAACAAACAGGGCTGGGGACGTAACTCTGTGGTGCTGTGTGGGCCTGGCAAAGGCGAGGACCTGAGTTCCATCCCCAGAGCTGAACAAAATATACAACAAAGGGGGAGCCAATCTCCTGTCTCAAGAGCGGGCCATGAGCACGCTCAGCACACTCTGTGCCCCTGTGCGCCATGCCCACGCCCGCCTGTGGTTCCCCCTCACGGGAGGCCTGGGGGGAGGCGGCTCCGAGGGGCTCTGCCTCCCCGACACCCACAGGGAGGGTGAGGTGGAGCAAGGTCCCGAGAAGACAAACCGTTAGGTCGTCACACCGCAGCCAGGGTGCCCACACTTTCTTTTCCTTGTACCTTCTTGCCCTCTCACTATGTTTACACACGCGCTGCCTCCCCCGCGGCTGGCTGGCTCTCCCTTGCACACGCACACACGCACACACACACACACAGCCGCTTGTCTGCTCGAGGTGCGTTAGGCCGGCTGGGTTTTATGCACGGCCAGGACCCCTCGGGGACAGCAGTGGGGTCTCAGGGGCATCGCGAGGCCTCTCTGGGCAGAGGGCATGCGGCAAGGTGAGCTCAGCCTCGCCTGTCAATCTGGTAGCAAAGAGCGCAAAGGCAGGAGAGCCACGACAAACCGTCCTGAGAGCACCGCGCTCACCAGAGGCATCAGGCTGCAGAGGCGCTGCCGCCAGGGGCGGTGTCGGCCGCGGGGCTGAGGGCGAGGGGAGCAGAGACTGCCCACCCCAGGGCCGAGGCCGGCTGTCTGTGCCTTCTCCTGGGACCCTCACGAGGCACCCCCCCCCCGGGCGGCCTCAGGACTGGGCAGGCGCACAGGCGCCCACCGAGCAGCGCAGACTCGCCCTCTCCGCGCTTGCAAACACCGTGTGTGCCCAGGGCTGCCTGCAGCAGGGCTGGGCTTCCGTCCTGCGCGGACAGAGGAAGAAGCGCTTCCGCACTCGCCGCGCTCCAGAGCTGGCCCTGCAGTGACGTGCCAAACGCAGCTCACGTCTGCCGCCCACGGCACCCCTACCTGCAGATTCTGATTTGGGCACCGGGGGGCACAGGGAGCGGTGGGCAGCCACTACCGAAACACCTGTGGGGCCACTGAGTGTCACTGAGCATAAGGGCCACCCGATCAGATGAAGCCCCTGGACTCCGCCAGATGCGCGCTGGGCACCGCTGCCGGGCGGAGGCACAGATGCAGACTCCAGGGAGGACAGCTCATGGATGTCGGCTGCATCTGAGCGCAGAGGCCAACGCTGCCGCGGTCAGGGACACCCAGGCGAGGGCGGCGCGCTCCCACAGCTCCAAGTTGCTTACAGCTGGGGATGGCTTGCTGGCTCCCAGACTTGTGAGCCTCCTGCCTCATCCTCCCTGCGTGCAGACTTCACCTGAACTCCACTCGGCCGAAATCATTACTCTTTTTTTTTTAGTTTTTTGAGACAGGGGCTCGCTTTGTAGTTCAGGCCAGCCCTGAGCTCACTACGTAGCCCAAGTGAACCTCGAACTCACAGCAGTCCTCCTGCCTCTGCCTCCCAAGTGCTGGATTACAGGTGTGAGCCACCACATCTGGCTCTCTTGAGCATTTTGTGAATCTATTCCCACTGTGTACTGTTCCTTCTCACCCTCCTCCTCCCCACACTCCCCACCTTCACTGCTACTGTTTTATTTTTTCCAGTATCTAGGGATACCTGGCTGTGCTGGACGCACCCTCCTCCCAGCTGGCTGGTCCGGACCACGCTCGGTGACCCCAGGGGCCTGGCCACTGTGTCCCTGCCGGGAAGCATGCAGCAGCAGGGTCACGCCCTCGCGGGCAGCCTGCCTGTGGCCTCTGCACCTCGCACCGCTTCTGCAGCCACGCTGGACAGACGGAGCTCCCATGGCGTGGACCCTGGCGGGACACGCTGACACACGACCACGGCCACACTGCGACAAGGACACCGCAGAGAACCTGGCTGCAGGACGTGTCTGCAGAGGGCCGGGCTGGCCCGCACACCTTGCTCTGGTGACGCACAGAACACAGGTGCCAAACTCAAGGAAGGGCTGTCACCAGGGTCGCCTCACTTCCCAGGGCAAATGGGGCCCGCTGACACTTGCGGTGAGAATGAGACTGCGCACGACCCCGCCTACAAGTGCTTACCACGTGACCCTGGCCCTCTCCTACCAGGTTCCAGTCGCAACGGGGAGTTTTCCAACCCGCATAAACTGTGGGGACCTCAGAGTGCTGGCTCCACACCCCACTCCTCAGGGGCTGTTTGTGGTCGGATGGTTGAAGTATCAAAAGTTTCCTAAACTTTATTCAATTATCTGCAGAAAAAACTTTTTTGAGGCATCAATGACTCAAAATGAATTTACTTCACCTTTCCCACCTCTAAGTACCCACCCATTCGACCCTAAATTTACTTTTGATTTACTCCAGGGTCAGGATCCTCATCCTAACAGCTGTCATCTCAGCGGCCTGCGAAATGCAGCTTTTTCTCGGACTCCTGGCCCTGGCGTGCGCACTGCCCCATCATCCTCGTAACCCCGGCTGGCACGCGGCCGTGCACTGCAGGAGCCGTGGCGGCATCCACGCCGGCAGGGCCTCGCGCACCGCTGCACAGGGAAACGTGAAGCTCAAGAGCTCCGCTCCGCGGGGTGTGTCTGCCGGTCCCCACCTCACTCCTGTCGGCCCAGACGCGGCTGCAAGTGATGCCTTGGCAGGCTCAGGAAGCCGCTCTGCTCGGTGGCTCCCCAACTGCCGCTAGAGGGAGACCGTAGGGGAGGGCTCGAGTGAGTGCTGTGTCCACTCGAAGGCTAAGGGAGACACAGATGCCCGGACCGCCGGTCACGGCCCAGACATGGCCTTCACTAACGGCCTCCTGCAGGAAAAGGGTGCAGCTGAGGACCCCACCTGTGGCTGGAAAGTCGTTCTGCATGAAGACGGACAAGTGGGTCCGAGTAGGGAGTATATCAGACGCTCGGCACTTTCCAGGGTCCCCAAGGCGTGGGCTCGGCGCGTGGAGCACGGTGCCAGCTGGCTCGTGGCTCCTGGCCTCCGGTGCCCAGCTCCGCAGAGTCCTGTCACTCACACAGGCCAGGCAGAGTCCTGTCCCTGCCACTGATCATATCTGACAA
Source organism: Petromus typicus (assembly GCA_004026965.1). Classification (NCBI taxonomy): domain Eukaryota; kingdom Metazoa; phylum Chordata; class Mammalia; order Rodentia; family Petromuridae; genus Petromus; species Petromus typicus. Next base: position 61,474 of record PVIR01001187.1, on the reverse strand, counting down.
GTACTCGAGGGCCGAGGGACAGGTAGTAACATGTAGAAATAGCAATCACGGCTGTTCTGGGACGCACTCCATTTTAGTAAAAGAGGAAAAGTGAGGAGCTCCCTCTAAACACCAGATTCTTGGCATTGACTCACCAGTCTGAGAGAGCCGAGCTCTTGCATGACAGGGCAGAGCGGCCTTGGCCCTGGGTCACCGGGAGCAGTGGAAGCTGGATGTGACCCTTCCCCTGCAGTGGGCGTGACAGGCTTGGCGACCTCCCCTATCCATTCTCCGACATTTTCGTGGCCAGATTTCTGACGTCGGCTGAACAGCAGGGGCCCTCTAGACACGCAGATGTCTGGCTCAGTACACGGCAGCGCGGCGTCCTTGCGTGGCAGGAGCGTCAGCTGCCATTCCACTGACCATAACAGCCCTGCATCGAAGGGCCCTGCAGAGTCTCAAGTAAAATTAGACTCAGTGCCCAGCAGACCTCTCAGTGGCCAGGCGCAGAACTCTTCCCTGGACCACAGCAGGCCCAGGGTTTGAGCCTGGGACGGAGGAGAAAGACAGAAACTCAGACCAAACGTCAGTGAGTGTGACGGTGAACGCCCGGTAGCTTCTCGGGCGCGGCACGGCGGGCCAGCACCCCAGGTCCTGTGCCCTGGAGACACGAGGAGGGGCTGAGGCCAGGGCCAGGGCCAGGCCCCCAGGCTGGAGCTCACCCCTCCTCAGGAAGCACTGCAGAACCCAAGCCTCATCGGCCTGCTGCTGACCCGGAGCCGCTTCCTGGGCTCCAAAGGCAGCAACCTACAGGAATCCAGCTCTCGGGCACTGCCTGCCAGACGAGGAGCCCAGCCCTGTGCTCCCAAGACCGTCGCGGCAGTGTGAGCGGAGCCTCTCGCTTCAGGAACAAAAAGCACACACGATTCACCGAGAACAAAGGCAAGGCTTTATGTTATATTTATTTATTTTCCAGCTTGTACAAACTGGATGTAGAAGCATAAACATAGTACATTTCTACCATCTTCAACAAAAATATAACCAATATGTACAATTATTGTATTAAAAATACAAAAGGGATACAGACTCCACCAATGTCTTTCTAAAAGACATACAGGTACAAGTAGTATCAAAAGTATGAGGAAATCACCAGTTAATTGTACATTCTGCACGTGACATCACAGAGCGAACTGAGGTTAGCAGTCCTAGGTTCCACAACTACTAATGTTCAGATAACGCTGTGCAACTGTGGTAGGCGGGGCTTCCGTCTCTATATGCACATGAGGTCCATAGCCTATATGGTAAAACTGGCAAATAATGCATATTGCATGTAAAATTACAAATGGATAACTACAATGTAATATATAAGCAAGTAGACAAATGCCATGATACAGAGAATTATTAAATAATGCACTGACATTGTTTGATACAGTGAAAAAACACTGCAATTTGACTTTTAAAATTTGAAGCTATTTACGTTTATCTACTGATCAATATGATCAGCTGAATTTAATGGAAAAAATCCAAGACCAGCAGCTCCTCACATCTGAGTACTACTCGGACTGGCAGCCTTCACTTCCGGAGTCTGTGCAAATACCAAGTGCAGAGGAGAGTCGCTTTCCATCCTCGGGTCATAGCAGCTGTGAGCAACACCTGCCACTCAGGCTTCTGTCTACGCAGCACCCACCTGGCAAAGGCTGGCACCTCTGCCAGCGCACCTTCTCACCGTGCCCAAGACCTGGGTATCCCTAGCACACCTCAGAGGGCGGCTGTGGTGAGAGGGCAGAATCCACAGCTGGCATTAGCTCCAACAGCCCAAGCTGCGTTCACTGCAATGCTATCCAGTTATAAATGTTTCTTTAAAAAGACAAAACAGAATTCTAAAGCTCTAAATTAACAAAAATGAAAGAAATATAACTTAAAAATGGGATCTGCCACCCGTCTGGGTGGAGCGGGACACAGCCGGTGACACTGCCTGTCTGTACCAGGCTCAGCAGGACACAGGGCGGCCCCTCCGCCGGCCACGAGCAGGTGGTGGCCCGCGGTCTGAGCACCTGGCTTCCGGCTCACATTTCCAGCAGGTGAGCAGGCCCACGGCCGGGCCCCTCCCCTCGGCTGCACCTGCCCTGTGTATCTGGGACCAAGGGAAGCCAGTCTGGCAACCCTACTTAGGGTTCAAAACTAACACTGTGGTCATTAAATGGACATAACATTTACTCTTTCAACAAAACCTTTAAGCTAATTTTTTAAAAAAGGAACGCTGTAAACAAGTGGACAAGCCCTGTACTCAAAGGATTTTTGATGTTTCTTTGTCTCCGGTGGGTTAAGGCCCCAGCGAGTTCCGTGGCTGGCTTCCTCATCATCCCAGTGAGACACGTGCCGGCGGAAGACTGTTGGCGACCCTTCTGGCACTGCCCAGTGCAGCTGGCGACGCCCATGGCTCGAGGAGCTCGGGTTCTGGGGTGACGCCGGGAGACGTGGCGCAGCGCGCTGGGCGCCTGGAGACTGCTGCACTGTGCATTTCGAGCAACGAAGTCTGAAAAGTGCCAGGGCGATTTCTTCACAGTATTTCACATGCAAAGGGGAAAAGGAAGAGGGGAAGAAGCCCCATGCTGCTTTAAGGCAGGAAGGAGGCAAGGAGGCAAGCCGGCCTGCCGTCCGTCGGTCCGTCCACCCGTCTGTCCACAGGGCGCGGGTCCCCTCGTGCTCTCCTCGGGGCGGTGCTGTCCGAAGCGCGGCCTCACACGGCAGACACCTGCTCCTCTTCTGAGGTGGTGGGGAGAGAGCAGAGACGCGAGTGAGCCGGGCAGGCCCACGGGGTACAGCTCACCAAGACCTTGTCTGTTCTAGGCAACTCTCAACAATTTAAAAGGTTCAAAGTTAAACACGTGTGTTCTCAAATAGGTACACGATACTAAAGTATTTATACTATGTCCACCTGGAAGGTTACACATGTAAAACTCCAGAGGAAGTGAGAGAATAGCAGGGGTTTTTATAATACAGCCACATGTAGTACAGCCGCTTGTCTGTGAGTGCCAGGTTGGGAACAGATTTTCACTTGTTATGTCTGGCTCGACTGCGTATCAAAACTTATAAAGCCCTCGAGTCCCTTCACCAGCAGATCCATAAACCCGGCAGAGGGGACCTGGGCTCCAGCACTCGGGCTGTCTGGAGGGTGGGCAAGGGCAGCTACCAGCGCCCAGCACAGGTCAGTTTTCTGCAGTCCGGGGTCGATGCGCCAAGTCCACAGGTAAATAAAACCCCAGCTCCATTTCAAGGCTCAAAATGCTTCTCTAAAATCTTCAGCACAGCAGAGACCTTGGAGGTATTACACTGATCTTCAAATGGGGCCACAGAGGTACCCTGACTCACTAAGAATTAGTGAAGCGGCTGCACCCTCAACCCGCCCACCCAGCCTCCTGCCCACCTACCGTCCTCCTCAGCAGCGAAGGCCTGGGCCGGGCAGGGCGCCGGGCGCGGGTCGGCCTCGCCGGGCCTGTGCCACTGCGGCCTGCTGCCCCTGCCGCCCTTGCCACCCGGCGCTGTGCTCCCGGCCTCGGCCGGCCGTGCCACCATGCGTGAGCGCTGCAGCGCCACGGTGTAGTCGGGGGGCCTGCGCGCCGGCGGTGGGCCTTCAAAGTCGGCGATCGGGATGCCCACGTAGCCAGGCGGGGTCGGGGGCGGCTCCCGGTACCGGCCCTCCTTCCGAGCTGCAAGGAAGGAGACTCATTACAGGGGCAGGGCGGGGGCACGCGCCAGACACGGCTTCCGAGGGCCGGCGGGGCTGCGGGACGCCCCCTCCACTCTGCACACCCTGTCCGCGCTGGTCTGCCCCGCCGCGGCTGGGTCTCCCCTGCGCCAAGCTCAGTCACGTAGGACTTCCTGGTCTTAGCATTCTCTTCGAAAACGGGGCATTAAAAGAAATTTGGAAAAGCAGTACAAAAAGAATACTTTCAACTCTCAAACTATAAGGTGTATATTTTTCTGAAAAGCCTTTCATGAATATTGATGAGCTACAAGGAATTTGTGAAGGAAAATAAAACTAAAATTTTGTATTCCTGAACTTTCTTGATCAAATGTTAGGAACTCAGAACTAAAAAATCATTATGTCTTCAAAATAAAAATTCAAACAATTTAACAGAAAGTACTTGAAAAAAATCAACCTAAGAATACGTTTAACGATCTCCTTATCACTATCAAAAGATACTAAATTTGACATCTATTCCTATTTACATGGCAAAATAACCGCACTTTCTCAGGTGGGCGTGGGCATATGCTGAGCCCGGGAGCTCGGGGTTCGGGGAGCTCGGGGTTCGGGGAGCCCGGGCCAGCCGCACCACACAGCCAGCCCGGCTCCAGACCAAACCAGACCTGAAACAAAGCGCCCGCTAGTGCTCCCTCCAGGAAATCGCCAGTAAATCCCCGCAGTGAATGCACGTCTCATCATCTCCGCATTTCAGAAGTTCTCCTTCTACACCCTGCATGCTAGTCTCACTTTTCAATGACAGGGGTGGGAGACACACACTTTCTGTGGTCTGCGGAGGGAGCACAAGGGCCTACCCTTGGGACGTGTTTCTGACGCACTGTCCCGCAATTCCGGCCAGTCCTGCCCTAAAGCAGGAACTAGGACAGCTCTTCACAGGTGGCCCAGGTCGTCGTCCAGCCCCACAGCCACGCGAGCCCAGCCCCGCCCACCGGCCCTCCTCGCTGGCCAGTTCGGCACAGACAGCCGTCAATGAAGGCGCTTAGCACAGGAAGGATAGAGCTCCGGGCAGAATTTAAGGGAAAACAGAAAAACAATCCAAAGCTTCAGTGAAAAGAAACCGCTTCCCCTGGGGAGTGTGGCACCCATCCTGGCATTTTCAGATCACAAGGAGGACAACCGGATGGCAAACACCTGCGCCGACCTGCGCTGACCCTGGCCAGTGCTCTCCCGGCTTTCCCGGGCCCCCTGACCCGGCCTGGGCCCGGCCACCACCCTCAAGGCCCAGCACGCCGCCCATCGGGACACAGACAGCCACAGGCCGGGTCAGGGGAGCATCAGCACACAGCCTGGCTTGGGGACCCCAAGAAGCAACGCCAGCCCCCACTTACCAACCAGCCCCTTGGCTGCACTCGCGGCCGTGGTGTGGGCAGGGCCTGGGCCAGGCCTGGTTTCCTCCGCCGTCACGGACGCCAGGCCGCTGCTCTCGGCGTCCAGGGCAACGTCCTTCCCACCCCTCCGCTTGATGGTGCCCGTGTCGCCCTCAGCGTCTTCCCCCCAGTAGCCCGTGGGAGAGGCCCAGCTCGCCCGGGACTGTGCTTCCTCCAGGCTCTGTCTGCTCTGACTCTGCCGGTGGCACTTTGTGCTGTGATCTGAAAGCGTCCCTCGTTCCCCGAGGCTGCTGGCCGCCCACAAGCCTGCGGGGTCCCCGGGGTAGTCGAAGTGCGCGTGCCCGAGCGGGAGCGTCTCCCAGCTGCGCTGGTGCTGGATGGTCTGGATATTGTCATGGGAGCCGCTGGAGCACGAGGTCCAGCTCCCGCGGCCGCTGTCGGCCGCGTCCAGGGACGCGCGGTCGCCCTGGTCCTGGGAAAGCTCCTCGGTGCTAGGGGACGAGATCACCGTGGCTGCGGCGTACAGGCCCCGGCTCTCAGCCACAGCTGCGTAGGACCTGTGGGAGGACGTGGAGTTAATGCCTCTGCTCTGGCTCCTTCCTGCTGGGGACCAGGAGCTCTAGGCCAGCCTTGCCCAGCCCAGAGCTATGCACCCAGCCACGCCACGCCGCGCCGTGCTTGCCGCGCCACGCCATGCCACGCTGCACTACGCCACGCCGTGCCATGCCACATCACGCCACATCGCGCTGCGCCACGCCAAACCACACACCACATCACGCCACACCGCGCCGCCCCACACCACGCTGCATCACACCACACCACGCTGCGCCACGCCACGCCATGCCAAGCCACGCCACACCGCATCACGCCACACTGCGCCGTGCCACACTGCATCACGCCATGCCGCGCTGTGCCGTGCACACCCACCCCAGGCTGTACTGGTCCGGCTCCAGGGCCGTCCGCCGATCTGTCCTGCCCGCCGCACCACTCTCCACGATGCTCACGGAGTGTCTCTGCCGCCGCTCCTCAGGCAGCACAGGGGGCACTGCATCCAAGGAGGAGTTGCTGACGATGCTGGACCGCGAAGAGACCTCACTGTGGCCGGAGTCGGACAGGTTGTCTGCCGTGCCACTGGGTGCCAGGCTGTAACCTGCACGAGAGGTGGGGGTGACTCCATGAACCACGGCCCTGGCCGGGTCTTTCAGCCAGGAGACTAGTGACTGAAAGATGAAAATTCCATACTAATAAGGTTTAAATCCCTTAATCTAAGGTGAGAGATGTAGGAAAAGGCATGGCCTTTGGGCTCATCTTCCCACTCCTGGCTGCCTCGATGCAGACTTGGCCCTAAGGGAGGCCACACTGGGTGCAGCCGCAGCAGAGCATCTGCCCAGGACCAAATACTCATACATGTATGCAAAGCTCATCAGAATTAAGAAAATATCAATTTAATTTTGTTGCAGTTTTTTGTTTTTTCAGATAGAGTCTCTCCACGTACTCCAGGCTGGCCTCAAACTTGGAGTGATCGTCCTGCCTCGGCCACCGGAGTGTGGGATTTTCGGGTCGGTGTTCACCACCACACCCAGCATTCTTTCAAACTGCGACATGGGTACCTTTGTGTCCAGGCCTTAGAACTGTAAGTGCGGCACACAACAAACCACCTGAGATAGCTGTGTGCTCTGGCAGGACTGGGGACTGTGGCCAGGACTGCCCTACACTTTCACCACTGGCACCTTTTATTCCCAAGGTGTGCGCTACGCTGAGCAGTTCAGGACACCCTGGCAACCCTTGACCTCAGCGTTCGGACGAGCTGGGTTATGGCTATGTGGGGCCATACCCTGTATTCTGCTATTTTTAATAGAAAAAGAATCCAAATATTCTTTTTCAGTATTCATTTTTTCTTTTCTATATTAAAAGGATCTTGTAGTTAAAATGATTTGATATGATCATGTATAAAGTAAATTTTTACAATGCCACTTACCACAGAATAAACAATGTACAAATAAAATAAATAATGAATAAAATAACGCATGAGTAAAATATATACAAATAAAATAAATCTGGAGTATCTAAATTTGCCAGCTTAAGTGGGCCCATCTTTTCAACAGCTGAGTAATTCCTGATTTACTTTTTAAAGGTTACACGGGCTTGGTAAGATTTAGTATGTTCAGTTATGAGCTAACTATAAACCACCCTGACAGATGAAATGGAAATCCTTTCCTCCAAAGTCCACTCAGAAACAGAAGCAGCTATCGAGGACAGCGGTCCCCCCGGCCCCCACTAGACATGTGGAGGGGTCGCCCGTCCTCAGCTTTGGAGCCCATTCCTCGCCCCCACCCAGGCTGGGGTCTCAAAGCCCACCTGTGCCACGGTTCTGGGGCACACTAGTATGTCTGTTACCGTTGCCACTTCGAGGGAAGAGAAGGAACTGGACAAGTGCAGCTGCTCGGGGCCGGAGCACCCCAGCTGAGGGCCAGTGCCGCCTACCCCGAGGGCGAGACGGTCACAAGGCAATCGAGACCCACGCCAACGGAACCGGAACCAAGCAGTACATCAGGAGCGGTCAGTTCACGCGGTCTCCATCTCCATGGGAAAGCCACAGAGTCACATGAAGTGAAACAAATTTTAATACAAAAAGCCTTTCTACACTTAGGATCAATAAAAAGCAAATGAATTTTTAAAAACGTTTAAGTTATAAATCTGACACTATCTTTTTGTAATACTGAAAAGAAATACAAAATTCTTCCAAACGCATAAACCACGGGAAAAAGTGCACTGAACACGAAATGATTTTAAATGAGCGTGCTGTTAACGTTACATCATAACTTGGGACCTTATGTAACCAAACACTGATTCTGGTGAAGGGAAGGCAGCAGGCCAGCTCTACCTTTCCGTGGGGAGCTCTGTGGGGAGGTGGGGGGCGAGGCCAGCTGTGCCGAGACACTGGACACCCCATCTTCAGTCTGCCTCCGGTGACGCTCCAAGCTACCTTCTTCAGACAGCGACAGGATTTTCTTTAAAGCTTGTGGAGAGTTTATGCCTATAAAAACGAGCCAATAAATGTATGTGTGTTTTTAAGACTGAAAAGGAACACGAATGACTAAAAACTGCTTTGTGTACGACTCACTATTACCGTAAGTTTCAGGACATTTATGACAAATCAGATGCTCTCTGCACTCCTGCTGATGCGAGCAGTAAGACCAGTTGGCACAAGACCCCTGGACTCTGGCTTCTGCCTCCAAAGGGCCACACAAACGCTGCTTTTGATATTTTACTCTCACCGCGTTGATTTAGCAATGTGTTTGACGACAGTAAAGAAAAAACAGACGACATGAAAACATCTGAGGTCAGGGCTAAGGGGCATAGCCGGCATCAGCTCCAGCTACGTGAGCGCAGTCTGGGTTGGAAAAGGGTATTCTGGTACTACTGGATGGCTGGCTCTGGGGAAAGGGGAATGACAGGACAAAAGTAAAGGGCCAGGAGTGACAGGAGCCAACCGGGAGCAGACAGCACAAGAGCGCTAAGGGGGTCCTGGTCAGCAACCCCGGTCAAGTAAACAGATGCAACGGGAAGCGGGAGACACAAGAGACACCATGTCACAGAGGCCAGGAAGACGGTCCCGGGACAGGGAGCAGGGTCCACCAGGATGAGGCAGATGGAACAAGTCAAGGGTCGGCATACGAGCCCACGCTTAGTCCTCAGGAGGAAGGGACACTTGGCAATGCTTCTATTGCTGTGAGCCGTGCTCACCACCGCAGAGCTTAGAACAGAGCTCTGGAAAGCAAGAGAGTCTGAAATGTTCTGGCTTACTGCCTACACCTCCCTCCCTCGACGAGCAGGCTGATCTAAGAGGATCTTCTGGAAAAGATCACTTTTAAAGCAACAGTCTGTCTGCCAAAATACTAGAAGAGGGTGCATGACAACACCAGACACGAACACTACACAGACAGCTCTGCCTTTGCAACAGCTTCCCTCTAGGCCTAGCCTGACAGGTTCAAGAGGAGTGGCCTTCCAAGCAGTGGCGAAGGGTCTGGAGATGCTAAGCCTGGGACACTGCACCCACCCTTCCTCGGTGCTGCCGGGATGCTGTCATGGAGGCACAGCGCCACATTTCATACACCATAACTTTTGAGCCCTGCATTTAACTGAAAAGAGTAGCCAGGCCATTTTCAGCTGAAAGATGGCAACCATCCTTCCACAGGGCAGAGGCAGACCCCACAGGGCTGCCCGGCCGGCTCACTCCCCCCACAGCCCTGACGGGATGTCCAGCGAGAGTCCGTCCAACAGAGTGGGCCGGTGCCAGCAACACCCACTGCACCCAAGTAAACTCTCCACTGCGTACGTATTTTTGCATTATTTCTGTTAACATTACTTCTTTCCACATACATGCAGAAAAACATCAGTACATTTAATGAAAAATTATTCTGTTGCACACTTACATGGAGAGGGTAAACTAGTAAATGGATCATTTTTCATGAGCAAGATGAAACGTGATTTTATCAACACTCAAGCATTCTCTGCATTTCTACTGCTTCCAACTTACTAACTCAGAGAACTCAGCAAGCAGGAGCTGTCACGCGCACGCTCAGCAGGCATAAGGCCCTGGGCTGGATGCCCAGCTTTGCCGAGATTACAGGAACTCACCTCCACACAAATCAATTCACTCAAACACGTTCTCCCTAATGTCTGCAACTCACTGAAAACAAAGCTAGCACGACGTACGCCACAGATGCGAACAGTAGCTGCTGCACCCACTGGGCACCGAGGCCTTGTCCGCTCCACCCTCGCCTGCTGGGCACCGAGGCAGGGCACCGAGGCCTTGTCCACTCCACCCTCGCCTGCTGGGCACCGAGGCAGGGCACCGAGGCCTTGTCCACTCCACCCTCGCCTGCTGGGCACCGAGGCAGGGCACCGAGGCATTGCCCGCGCCACCCCCACCCGCCGTGACTGGTGAGTGGGACTCTGCGAAGCTCTGTCTACAGCGGAAGCGGGGGGTGAGTTCAGCTTGCAGAGTGCTCGGACTGCACAAGGAGACAGTGACCCCAGACAAGTGACCCCGCTGGACCTCTCCTACCTAACCAAACAGCAAAGCAGCAGGGCACCAGGAGGACCCAGAGGCACTCACCGAAGGGCGGGAGGTCCTTCATGGGCACCTTCTTCCGGGACGGGTACAAGGACACGGCGGGCACCTGCAGGCCCTGGCTGGCCTTGGGTGCAGGCTGCGGCTGTGGTAGGGACTGTGGCTGCTGTCCTTTCTGCTGGGACCCTGCCCGCGGCGCCACGGGGGAGGTCTCGGACTTGACCGGCTTTTTGTCAGCAGGATTCTTAGGCACTGAGAAGTGTGGGGTTTGAAAAGAAAACAAAGAATTTAAGATGGCTGTAGCTATGCAGCAGAACGGCATGGGCATTTTCTCAGATAGAATACTAAAATACACATCTTTTTTCCTGTTGCCTTATAAAACAAACTGCCAGCTGTGGTGGCACATGTCTGTAATCCCCAGCACTGGGGAGGCTGAGGCAGGAGGATCACAGGGAATTTGAAGGCCTGCCTAGACTACATGGTGAGACACTATCTCAAAAAACAAAAACAGAAAAAAAAAAAAAAGAGATACAAGACAGAAAATGGCAGGAAGACCTGTAACAAAACAAGAGCTGTGGCGGGATAAAGATATTTACTTTAAGAAGCTGGCAATCTCAAACTATAATTACACTGTCCAACACCAGACTGATGAGAGAAATATGGATAATTCAGTGTTATGTGGATGTATCTAAAAAGCAAACCTGGTATGAACTACAAAAGAAAAGGCATGGGGATTACGCTTCTAAAATGGTCCCCAAACTCTGACAGGCCTAGGCCAGTATAAGGTAGTGAGAGCTGTGACTGATCTATCATCAGCCGCCTGCAGGGACTCTGGAGGCGGGCCGAGGGCTGCTTCAACAGGACGACCCACTCGGGCTCACACACTGGGGGCTGGAGGTCAGGGTCACCCTGCCAGCGGGAGCGACCCGCCCGAGAGCCGAGTCTCCTGAGGCACACAAGGCCTCGTACGGAGTGCCCACGGTGCACAGAACCAGGAGGCGGTCGCAGAGAGCTGCAGCTCGACGGCTACACTCCGCCCACATCTCACGTGCGATGCAGAGCCAGCGACGGTACGGGACGCTAGAGCCGCACCACGCAGCCAGTCAGCACAAGCGTCAGCCCCGTACGGACAAGGTGTGGTGTACACAAGACGCTGGGCGCCAGCAAACCGCTCCCAGGAGAGACGGGCCCGTGGGGAGTAGCAGGTCCCTAAAGGAGGGCTGTGCACAGTAGGCTGGGCTGTGTCCCATGTGCAGAACAATGCGTGGGAGTGTGCCGACTTGGCTGCCAGGCGGGAGGTGAGCTGTCTCCTGCTCCTGACCTCCGTGGCCAGGACTCTGCGAGGACCAAGGACACACGCAGGAGCCGTGGGGACAAGATCGAGGCAGTCAGAAGAGCCCACTAACCAGGTGGACGCAGGGCCTGTCCGCACGCAGCTCCCTCCGAGGACTCACGTGTGCTGGTGGCCGGCTCACACTGCAGTGACAGCGTCTGCAGGCTCTCCTCGTCCATCTCGAGCTCCAGGTGGGACAGGTACTGCTTCACCTTGCGGGCCATCTGCGCGTCCTCGTAGAGCTTCTTGGCATTCAGGAAGGAGCTGCGGCGCACCCGTTTCTTGTGCCCACCTGTCTGGGCCACGTCCAGCACCGTGGCATTGGCACTGCCCTGGCTGAGGGACCTGGTGGGGCAGAGAGGACAGCGACTGACTCTGGCACGGGGATGCCTGGCTTGGAGCGCCCCGCCCCACAGTCCACACTCCCCAGTCGCATGCGCCATTCCAGTGAGTCCTGCTGCGAAGAACGTGGGGCCGGACTCAGCCTGCCTCACGGGGGACCGCGGTGCTCATGGAAACGCACGTGTTTCCATGAGCACTGCGCATCTGGCACCTGTGCGGCTCCAACTCAGAAACCCCACTCCTCTCTCTAGAGCACTCGAGCTCTCACAGAAGCCAGCAAACGTCATTAAGAAGCTCATGCAAGAATCCACAGCTCTAATCATTAAGGTTTATCATGTACATTTACTTCTTTACAGGAGGATGTTGGTATAGACTGAAGTAAATTAGCTGCTATGTTCACAATTAGTTTATTCCTTAAGTAGAAGGTAGTAAGATTTTTTTTAAAGAAATATAGTCAATCTGTTAATACTACAGTCATGCAAAATAAATGTCTGCATATGGAAACTACGTAGCACATAAATTGTTAAGAATTATTTTTAATAAGGATTGGTTTATATAGCATGGAAACAGAAGTTAGTTGAGCTGTAAAAAATTGGGTTTTAACACCTGGGGGCACCTTTTATATTTACACATATTTATTTCTAAATCTGTGCAACAGTATTTTAAATGCACAGTTTTTTCTTCTAACACCTCCCCCCTGGCTTTTCTCATTTTCAAGACAAAAAATAAACAAAAGCATCATCTTTCTGAGAGCTCAGAAGTATGCTTGGCCCACAGCTCCCCAGAAGAGACATCAATCACTTCACAGCTCTGGTGGTCATGACTTCAGAAGCGGAAGCCCCGGATTAGACTCCAAGTCAGTCTGCCTCTGAGATTCTGCCCGAGCGAGCACGAGCAGCAAGGCACAAGGCAGAGCGGCAGGAAGGAGCCGAGACACCACGCGAGGCCAGGCAGGGCCCGGCCCGCCGCGGTCTGCAGGTCTCCACCACTTACCCCAGACTGCGCCACTTCTTCTTCCTGCGAGAGAAAGCCGCGGAGAGTGAAGCATGGTGCAGAGAGAGAGAGAGATCACAGCTCAGACAGAGGGACCAGACTCGGGAAGCAGCCCTCGCAGCCCACACCCTGCGCGTGCCGCCTCCTCACTGGAGACACTGGCTCCGGCTCGAAGGCCAAGGACACAGTGTGGCTCTAGAAGAGGACAGACTGTGTCTGTCCCTTCCCGGAGTTAATCGTGCGGCTATGAGACAGGACCACCTGGGACGTGTGCAAACTTTGTGCAACCACCTGGAAGGCCTCACTACAAGTCAGCGCTCGCAAACTAAACAAAAATGTGACTAACGACAAGCGCAGCCATCTGGAGGAGACAGGCTTTCGCCAGCAGTCAGGGTGCACTGAATGCCAAGTCAGGCACTGACCTTCAGGGAGCGCAACAGTGACCCTGGGCCGAAAGCGCTTTACGTTCGCATCTTTCGCTCTGAAGGGGAAGCTTTCCGGGGCCTCGCCAGCCCCGCACGGCCTGGGACACCTACTCACCGTGTCCTGAACATGAGGGCCGGGTCCATGTTCACTGACGCCATGCGGCCCACGTGACGGATCTCCTTTGCGATCATGCGGAGCTTCTCGAAGTTGACCAGCCCATCCACTTTTGAGTCATTTCCTGCAATACGGCAAAGGGAAAATGGAAACCGTGCGGCAGCGACTGTGCTTCTGCCACCAGTGCAGGTGGAAGGCCCACGGCTGACTCACCCTCATGTAGGAACGTGAGGTCCTTCTTGATGACAGGAAACAGGGGGATGATAGGAGGCTGCAGGTTCTGACTGTTGAGGACATTGCGGTACTTCGCCATGTTTCTGGAAGGGTCAAAGAGGTCTTGGAGATCCTGAAACAGCTTTTCGTATTTATTGGGAAGTTTTTCCCAAGTAGTCCGCAATCTTGCCACTGGTGCCAGGTTTAGGCCACTGATGGGAGAAAAGAGAAAAGTGGGGTGGAGTCAAATGGCCCCTCCTGAAATGAAGTAAAATGCTACAATATTTCATTAACACGCAACACCTCTGTGTGAACGGCTACTCCAAGAGCCATCTACAGGGTGCTGCAGAAGAAACCTCGGGGCAATCTTGGGTAAGGAGAAGGGCAGAAAGAAGCGGTGCCAGGGCGCAGCCCCTCGGCTCCACTCTGCTCCCTGCCCAGCGCCCTGCTCCGCTCACCTTCTCTGCGGCGGTGTGGGTGCAACATTCTGTTCCCGGCCAGCCAAGACGGCGGCGGCTACGGCTGTGGGAGGGGGGCTACGCTGCCCTTTCGGGATGGGATCTGCTCAGGCTTTCTGGGTCCCTGCTGGCGGGGACAACCGGGCCCCACCATGTGCGCGCCTCCCCACAGGCACAAGAGCAGCAGCCAGGCAAGCTCCCGCCGCAGGCTGACACCCGAGGGCAGGATGGGGCTCAGGGCGGTGCAGAGCAGTCACCAGCCCACACGGACCAGGCAGAGGCGGCCGCGGATTCAGCAGCTGCCTCCCGTCTCCACCTAAGCCGCTGCTCTCCTGTCCTTTCTTTTGGGCTCAATCTGCTTCGAGGGAAGAGAGCTAACATTTATCAGGCATCCACCTGGTGCTGTCCAGGGCAGTGCCAAACACGTCCCACCACTGAGCTTTCTTGCTAGCTCTTTGAGGTGTTACTCTTTCACAGAGGAAGAAGCTGCTGTTCAGAAAAGCCCAAATAATTACCTGAAGTCAGGTGAAAAACAGAAGTGGCAAATACAGACTCACAACTCTCCACACCAGCACGCAGGGCATTTTAAATTAGACATTAAGAATGGGAGACTGGACCAAGAAGATGTGGTTCTTGTACAGAGTGGAATATTACTCTGCTATAAAAATGGTAAGATCGAGTCATTCATACTCAAATGGATATACCCTCAGGACATCCTCATAAGTGAAATAAATAGGTCACAGATGTGTAAATATCGCATCTTTTCTCGGGTATGAGAAAAGGAAGATGTAAATGAGTTCCAGTATATATACTAGATATTATGATATAGAAAATATTTAAAAGGAAATAGGGTGGAGGGGGAAAAGAATGTGACAGTGATTTTTTAAAAAAAGGAAACAAAGCTTATGTATACAGGTGGTGGGGGCCGTAGGGTGGGTGGGGAATGGGAAAAATGGGAACCAAGGCGTGTCATATTCTGGTACAAACTCTCAATGAATGTGACTGAACGTGATGACGATGTGTATTTATAATGTGCCAATAAAGATTTGAAAAAAGAAAAAGAAAAGAATGGGAGAAAACAAATTCTGTTTTGAGCCAGCCCTGGCCTGGAAGACAGGCGGCCCAGGCGGGGTCCCCAGCAGTCCCCTGGGCAAGTCCGTCACAGCGCCACGTGTCTGCGCTCTCCTGACGCCTGAAGGGCACCTGCGGCAGCTGCCCCACGCTCACCTGATGATGGCGAACATGGAGTTGAAGTTCTTGCACTCCCGGCAGTGCAGCGCTATCTTGATGAAGTGCTTAATGATCTTCATTCTTTTCAGCTGGTTGGTCTCTCGCAGAATCTCGGAGGCGACCCAAAAGGTTTCCTGGTTAATAACCTCCTCAAACTTCTTCAGGTTGGCACAGCTGGTCTTCGACTTGAGCTTGAACAAGTCGTCAATGTATTCGGTGGGCTCGATGTTGCGGAAGAGTTCAAAGTTCCGCATGGAGAGCTGCGTGGCCACCTCCACGGTGCTGAGCTGAAGCAGGGAGATCTGGCTCTCTCGCAGCAACTCCTGTGCGTCCTCATCGGAGCAGAGGGTCTCGGTTTCCATGTTGTTCTTCAGGTAATATCTGCGGGGACAGGAAGGCAGCAGCATGAGCCACGCAGCAGCCTGTACTGTGCCCGCTTTCGTGGACGGCTGCGGGGCCAGACTTGAATGACAGCATCTTCTGCAACCTAGCTGGGCAGCGCTGTCCGGTCAGCAGACCCCATGCTCCCCTGAGAATTTGGGGCAGATGACAAGTTCACAAAGTTTCTTCTGTATCAGCTGTAACTATTCTCCTTTCCAAACCACTCTGCCCTTTGTGTGAAGGGTGGCAAGAGACCTGTTTTTCAGTTTAAACAAGGGCATGAGTCCTCAGAAGCCCTGATTCTACTTCTCAGTGAGGGGGTGGGTCCAACAAGATCGCGTCAGATCGCTCACTCTGTTCCATCCCACAAGTGACGACCCTGAGACACATTTTAATTCTTAAATACGGGTCTGCATGAAAGCCGGCAGTGCGGGCAACCGCTATCCCCACTGTCCAGGGAAAACAGATGCAGAGAGCTCAGGTCTGGCCACCTTCCTCTTTTAAGCACCTTACTGAAAACTGCATTCACATCTTCACTCTGATTTATTTTCCTGCCTCTTTGAAGGAAACAGATTCCTTCTCTTTAAGTTAAGATCTATAAGTGAGAAGAGTCAACATGAGGAGTCCTGTTAAACTGCTTTTTTGCACACCTCACAAAACCCCTGAAAAAGAAAACAGCTGGTCCTCCAGCTCACAGGTGTCACATGCTCCACTGTAATTACTCACAGAGCCTATCACAAGTGCCCACCTGTGAGCCTCCTGAACAATCAGTGTGACCCTGTGTCTGCAGGACTCCAAGGCAACTACAGAGCTGTCAATGAACATTCAAATGAGAACTGAGAAAAGCAATGTCTGGAAATGAAACAGTCTGCCAGGGCTGGGGTTGGAAATACAGGTGAGGAGTAGTAAAGTTATAGCTGACAGCAAGAAAACACGCTCTAGGGGTCGGGGATTTAGCTCAGTGGTTCCGGCGCCTGTCTTGCAAGCGCAACGACCCGGGTTCAATCCCTGGTATCCACATACAATACTGGGTGTGGAGACTCACGCCCAGCAGCAACCAGTACCACATACCACAGTGCCGGGCGTGGTGGTTCACGCCTGTAATCCCAGTACTCGGGAGGCAGAGGCAGGAGGATTGTGATGTGAGTTTGAGGCTGAGCTCAGGGCCAGCCTGAACCACAAAAGTGAGACCCTGTCTCAAAACACACGCTCTGATTTAAACCACAGCTTAGATCTATTACATGAAAAATCATGTACAATGGAACAATGAGGACTCTACTTATCCTATGAGAGCCAAAATTTACACGTTTTTCAATGTCTAATGGTCTGGTTTCAGGTGAAATCACATGTCCCTGTTGGCAGGAAGGACCGCTCAGCACCCTGCCGCCCAGGCGCCCGCGAGCTTTGGGCAGGGCCATGCTCTGCAGTCTCGGAGGCTGGCTCCAGTTAAGAGGTGTTTTCAAGGTGCCACACAGAGGCAGACACAGCCACCACTGGAACCGCTGCCTGGACTCACACAGCTCTGGGCCGGGTGTGCAGGAGCTGTGGGCCCTGCACCGTTAGGACCTCGGCCAGACACACCTCAGGCCTGCAAGCCAGCGGCTGGCGACCACATCCAGTCACAGTGCCCTGGAAGGCGCTGGGAGAGGCTGGCAGTGTCCTGTGCACTCCACACCGCGTGATGCAGGAACTGGGGGCGGCGCTTACTGTTAACCAGGAGGGGCTCTGTGTCCCTGGAAATCCCTGGTAAGCTGGACCACGCCTACCTTCCGCTTAGCTGTATTCTGTCAGCAAGCTTGGACAGCTGGTCTGGAAGTCGTCTCTGTTTGATGACACCCTCAGGCGTGACGGAGACCTCACACAGTGAGTACTGGTCCGGGGTGGCAGTGATGGCAAACTCTCTAATGGCCTGAACGACCACTTCCTTCGCCGTGGTGTCCTTGCTGATCATGATATAGCGGCTCTGCTGGTCAGCCTTAAAAACCCTGAGTACTTGGTCTGGCAAGTCTGCAGGACAGAAAAGCCACCAGGAAGTAAATACAACGGAATGCAATTAAGCCAAGTAATCTGAAAGAAATCTCCCTGAGCAGGTGATGACAAACTTTCTCCTCCCCTTAACAGAGACTTGCAAAGAGTCCATCAGTATGCTATGCTGAAAGACCCTATGTTTGCCCTTGCAGGACACTAAACAACCTGCAGACAAATGCAAACAGCACACACACAAGACTGTCGTGCACACGATGATGAAAGAAAAATGTAAACTTAATCTTTATCACACAGAAGAGCCTATGCTGATCTACTCTATGCCTCTTACTCTTATCTGATACTTTATAGCAACATGTTTCATCTCTGTTGTGCCCGAGCCGAGACGAGTCTAGAGAAATGAGAGTGCCCGTGGCTGTGTCAAACAGCCTGCAGACTTGACCACCGGTTCCAGTGATTTGGAATTTTAAGTTCACCCTGAATTCTGGCGACTGTGACAATCCATGCCAAGCAGGAGAGACCCACGTGGTGTGACGGTCACACTGCCACAGAGAGGTCCCGGCGCTCACCGGGAGTGGCACTGAAGTCCAGGATGCGGTGGTGAGACTGGAGCAGGTCGGGGTTGCTGGACGACAAGGTCCCACTGACCGGCAGGGTGGCCGGGATGTGCTTCGTCTGCCGCAGCCCGACTATGCTGTCATCTTGGGACTGGCCAATGCCAATGTCACTGCACAGGAGGAAATCGGGAAGGGGAATTATCAGCACAGTACAGAGTTATAAGCCACGCTATTAAGCTCTCAATGTAAAAATGTCACAAGTCAATTTGGTTAAAAATGAAAAACTCACTTCTGCTAAAGGATATCCAAGTCATTCTGTGGTTTCTTAAGTATACAGTACACTTCTGCAATACCTGTGTGTTTTTAACTAGACAAGCCACAAGCATTACGAGCAACTTCTCAATAGAAAACTGTGTTCAAGGAATTACGATCTTTAATTTCTGACAGGAAATTATTTAAGGAATAAAGGATTTAAGGAAAAAGCACATTGCAAAGGGTATATGTGGCTCCACATAGCCAACGCTTTTGCCTCAGAGGGCTAGACTGTCATAGGCTGACCCTTAAGGACGGATGAAGCTGAGCACAATGAACAAAAAAAGGGAGATCCGAACTGCTTTCGTTTTGTTCACTGGGGAGAAAAATGAGATCATAAGGAGTTGCGTGTGAAGAAACGCCGACACGGACATTAGTTCTGAACTTCCCAGAAAACCAGTGATGCACAACGACGTTCTGAGCATCGCACAGAAGGCTCTGCAAACCCAGTGACTCACTTCCAATTCTGCTCAAAGTTTCTACTTGTACATTGTAGTTCCCAAAAAGCCACTGGTTATCAGTGATGGTGACAAATGCATTTCCATTTATAAAAGGTTGCTGCTGTGGACAACTCTTGAAGTAACTTAACATGTAAAATTATTTCTAGATTAAAGGATCAAGTGTTTCCATAATAAAAGATTCGGTGAAACAGCACACTTGAAAACACTCAGATGGTAAGCAATGGCTACAGTTTAACCAGTCCTGCACACTCTCTGAAATAAAAATCGGTCAAGTTTTTCTAAGACTGAAATGTAAACGGAGCCAGAAGATGGCCCTGGTGTGAGCCGAGTCCAGGACGGGGCTGCATGATGTACACACAGGCCGGGACAGAAAGACGGACTCCCTGACGTTCTGCCAGCCAAGCGCCTTCGCACAGCAGAGTTCTGTGTGTTCCACCGTAGAGCGGTCGCTGACACGGGCAGGGTCGCTGTAGTGGGGCGCTCAGCACAGGCTGCCCGGCTATCAGCCTCCTGCTCACACATGGGAGACCCGGGACCTCAGGCTGCGAGCGCTGCAGACCCGGCCTCTCTGAGTCTCCGTCGCCACCACCCTGCTGCTCGGCCTCTGCGGCTCTCGGGCTAGCCAAGGGCTGTTTTCCGGGTTCACCAGCTGCTCTCTTCTTCCCTAGCAACCCGATCTGAGTTCTGTCAGAACCGAAACCACTCTGCACTTCAGCCTGCCATGCCCATCACTGCCAGCGTGCCAGTGTCTAGCATCTGAGCTTCTGTAACAGTGTGAGGAGAAATACCTCAACAGTCTACTAAAACCAGAGAATATCTTTAATTACAACTTTAGCAGCTTTGTTAAGAAAAAAAATCTTCGCGGGCTGGGGTGCGGCTCGGCGGCACAGCATCTGCCTGGAATGCCCAACACCCAGAGCTCCGCCCTAGCACAGCACAGCAGAAAACAAATCCAAGGCCTCCCTTAACACACACCACTTGCTAGAAATTTTGGTGATTTGCACGGTTAGTTTATTGGATTATAACAGATGTGATATACCTTTAAATATAATTACTTTTTCCATTTCAACTGTATCATACACTTCTTCAAATAATTTCTGCAATGTTTAAGCGAGCCATTTATTGGCTTAAAATGTTTCATCAATCTTTTAAAACCGAGATACTTCTCTTTTATTTTTTCCTGTTGCCCAGATTTTGAGTGTCTTTCCAAACAGAGAGAGCGCAAGGCGATACTCAGGATTCTTGCGAGAGCCCTCGCTGGCATCCCCAGTGGGGTGAAGGGCACCCGGACGGGGTACAACGCGAGTTTCCCGGCACACTTCCCGAGGTCCTGCTGCCTTCTGTGTCACCTTCTCTTTAAGGTTCACATTTAAGCCATGGTCAATGAGTCTCAAATCTTTGTTGTTAGGCAATTTGCTTTTTCTTTCAGTTAAATGTAAGGTTTTCATCCAGAGTCACTTTAAAAGATGGATTATCATTTCCTATCACTGCCAGCTGTCCTAATCCAGACTCTTAGAGAAACTTAATATAGAGCTACAGATCAGCTCAGTGGCACTGTGCCTGCCTTGCTGGTGCAAGGTCCTAAGTGTATTTCCCCATATGCCCCCCCCCTCAAAAGAAACTTAATACAAATATTTTCATAAGCTATGAGTAAAATCATCATCCTCACACTTATCCTTAGAATCCTTTTACAGAAGTTTTCTTTAAAAACCACCAGTTCACGGGGGGCCGGAGATTTAGCTCAGTGGTTCCAGCGCCTGTCTTGCAAGTGCAAGGACCCAGGTTCGATCCCCAATAACCACATACCATACTGGGCATGGAGACTCACCCCAGCAGCAACCAATACCACATACCACAGTGCCGGGCGTGGTGGCTCATGCCTGTAATCCCAGCACTCGGGAGGCAGAGGCAGGAGGATTGTGATGTGAGTTTGAGGCTGAGCTGAGGGCCAGTCTGAACTACAAAGCGAGACCTTGTCTCAAAAAAAAAAAAAAAAAAATACAACAACAACAAAAAAACCCCACCAGTTCAATGGAGACAGTATGAGTTTACCACTCAGTCCTTCACGGTATGTTTAAATTATATCTCTCTAATCTGTGAATAAAAATCTTATTCACTTACAGAATGAATTTACAAGGTGAGACAAATGTCTTACCCTAAATGTCTGGGTATACATAGTTTCTCTTTAGACATTAAACTATCAAAGAAATAAATTAAGCCAGACTTTTCAGTGTGTTTTCTTTTGTAGCGCTGTATCTTACAGAACACACAGAACTGAACCCAGCTGTCTCAGCAACTTAACATTTTAATAAATGGCCGATGGTACTTGGGTTTTGTAAAACATTCCTAGACTCATGAGCTGAAATGAAAAATAACTAAGAAACCGCTTACAAAAGTAAAAGTGTTGGGACACCTACAACACTGTGCAGCCTGAGCTCCGGACACACAGCCTATCTCTGAACTGTTCTAGGGCCTGTGGATGTCGACTGTCTTGTTCCTCACTCCTTGTTCCTCTACTCCTGTGGATGTCGACTGCCTTGTTCCTCACTCCTGTGTGGCCCAGCACTCTGCTGGGACGGTCTTTCCCGGGACATCTCACACCTCCCAGAAGCAGGCAATGAGCAGCCCCAGGCAGACAGCAGACTGCCGAGAAGAAATCCAGGGATGTCTCCGTGCCTGGCTGCAGACCTGACCAGGCAGCCTGGAAGGGAGCCTGCGCTCGGCTCCCAAGTCCTGGCAACAGCGCACAACACAGTGAGGAGCAGCAGAGCAGTGCCAGCCAGTGAAGACGCAACGGCTCCACGAGGACGCAGCAGACGCTGCACGGGACGCCACGGGTCAGTCACACGCGGTGACGGCCAGACAGCCACAGACCTTCCACAGAGTCAGACGAGGACACTCCTGTCTCCATACCAGCCGGCGAGAGCCAGGTAAACAGGATACACAAACGTAAATGTCCCCGGAAGCCTAAAACACAGACCCCTGTGCAGACGGCGCGTGCATCGCTGGACCTGCACGTCCTCTACTCATCACAGTCAGACGACGCACAGGAAGTCTCTGCGGACACTTACTTGTACGGTTTCTGAGGCAGGATACTGATCCGAGTCTTGTCGAGGATCTTTTTCAGCTTGTTCCTTCCCCCAACGGTATTGGCTTTGCTCTTCTTGTTTACTTTCTCGAGTCCTATCGCCTGCTCTACGTCGACAGCCAGGTCTGGGATGGAGTAGCGGCTAGCCCTTTTGATGTCTCCAATTTTCGGAAGGTGGGGGGCACCGTTTCTCTTCTCCTCTGACAATCTTGTTAGAAGTTCTTTAAACACTAAAACAGGCAGACACAGAAACGTCACAGAACACCAACTTCAGGAAATCTGAACAATGCTAAGGACACTACAGAACCTGGAAGTAAGCAGAAAGTACAGCTCAGTTACTGAAACTGATACTCTACAGAGAACCAGCTTGCCCAGGAAACCAAGAAAATACACTGGGTACTGCTTTATCAGAGTAAGGATATGAAAAAGTGATATACTCCTGACAGGCATTATAGTGCTTACCAAGAGAAACAATTTGATTTATCAATAAGGAGATTAAAAATAATTTTATGGCTCCCAAGACAGATTTTGATTTAGATCTAATTACACACATATAATAAATTCTTAATGTATTTTATTAGACTTTGATCCTCATATTTGAAATATTACTTACAGAAGAAACCCCTTTTCACGACTGAGATCTACATGCAAAAGGAGAAAAATTAAACTGTGCAAAAGTACTTACCAAATAAGTTTGTCTTCACAGTGATAGACAGATGTGTGTTATTCCTAAGAATTTCCATGGCTTTTGACAGCTGGATATTTTCAAAATTTTGACCATTTACTTCTAATATCTAAGAGTAAAATGATAAAGTAACATCAGCATCACCACTGAAGATCAGAACGACGCCAACACTCGCCTTCGGTCAGGGTGAGGAGCGTCATACCTGATCACCACGTTTCAAGCCTGCCTCCGTGGCTCTGCTGCTGGAATCAACGCTGTCAACAAAGATCCCGAAGCCTTTCTCGGAGCCCCCGAGCAGGATGAAGGGCAGCGGGGCCTCCCGGGACGGCTTGGTCAGCGTCATCAGCCTCCTCTTGGCTTTGGCTGCACAGGCAATGTTCAGCAGCCTGAGGTGCCCGCCCATTTTCTACAGGACACATGGGTGGCGTCAGTTCAAAGACAGGTGCCGCGAAAGGGACCTAGAGCGCGTGCTTTAAAGTCACAAATATTACCTCTCTTTCCAGATTATTTTCAAATTCCTCCAGAAAGCGGGTCATGGCGGGGTCTCCTTCAAAGTCATTGAAGTGATTATTCACCCACAGCAGGACTACCCGTGTCACCTGAAAGGCAGCTCTGGTAAGTCGCCATCTTTTTCTGCTAATGACTCTAGTCATTTCACGAAAGCTACCTAATTTTCAAACAATTTACCTAATACTACACAACTACAATAAAACTTTCAAGGAAGATATATTATTTGTAAAAATGACCATCTGAAAATGTGTACTTTAAAGGCTGCTTTGTCAGGGGCGTCCTCGAAGCATTCTTAAAATAAGCCAAAATGAAAGCACAAGTACAAAAAACCAAAACAGGTTAATTCGAAAGAAGATAAAAGGCAAAAGACAAGAGTGAAAGGACCCTGGCTGAGGAAAGCTGGTAGTCACTACCCTACAGAAGGCCATCTGTGCCAGATGTGAGACGGCCTCCATTCCCACACACGTCATGGGGCGGCCTGTCACTAACCCTAACGCAGGCCAGCCCCGAGCCGCCCCATGCTCTCCGACCCCCAAAGCCCCATAAAACCCCCACTCCGCGTCCCCACACCCTCTCGCGCTACTGTTCAAGACAGCCCAGCAGCGTTCACCTCCACTACAGCCTTGTGAAATGTACTCCCATCTCGGCTTGTTTTTCTTTCAGAAGTGAGCAGTACCGAGCCTAGAGGTCTAAGAGAACAGCCTCCGCACAGCTCGTGCCAGGGGGCACCCGGGTGAGGGGCCGGCCGGGGCAGGCAGCGGAGCTGAAGCCCGGCCCTTGCACACACGACTGTCTCCCAGAACGGACTGCAGACAGCCACGGAGCCGACACCAGGCCGGCTCACCTTCTGACCTATCCCGGACACGAGTGTGTTTAAGCAGTTGGTGACCAGTCGTTTGGGCTTTGAATTTAAAGAAAAATATTTATTTCCAAGGCTAAACTTAGTTAGAAATCTGTCACAAGAAAGAATACGTCCATTAAATTTTTGTTTCAAAAGAATTCTCATATTCTATCAAGTTATTCTCAACTCATATTCATTAAATAACCTAATCTGCAAGTTCATACTGTAGAATTTCACACTGGAGTGCCAGCTATATTTCCAACCTTATCCCTGAGGGTCGGGTCATTAAACCACTCCAATAACTTCCGTCCCACTTCCATGGGGCTAGAAAGAAAGGTCCGGTAGGTCAGCAGGAAGTCTTCTATGAACGTTGGATCCACCACCGAGTGCTCCTCCACCAGGTGCATCGTTAGCCTTTCCGAGGTGCCCTGTAGCAGGTAAAGGCGTGGTCACCACCTGTGAGAGCGCTCCTACCGCGCCCGGCTTTCGAACCTTAACAGAAAATGAGCCAGGCAGTGATACAACCATAATAAACTATTGCTCATCGGGAGATGTAACGATGTTTTCATTACTAAAAAGAACCGATAGGCAACACCACACTTAAACTTTCTGTGAAGGCCGCCGCGGTGCCGCCCACTCGCCTTGATCACGATGTGGCCCTTCCGCGTGCCGGTGCGGTCCAGCTCCCGGTGCTCCTTCACCATGACGATCTCGCCCTCCTCCTCCACCTTCTGCATGTTCTTCTCCACCTGGTTGAGGATGCGGCAGTAATCTTGCTGGGCGATGCAGACGAACTGGGACAAAGCAAAGCCACAGGCTGCTGAGGAACTACCAACGCAGGACTCGGCGCTAGGAATTCCGTGTTTTAATTAGTAAACACCGACATTTTCCCCTCTTCCCCAAAGTTTCTAAATGTAGTAATAAACCTTAATCAGACTTTCCTACTTTTAATACATTTCCGTTAAGAAAAGTGGAGTGTTTAGAATTTGTGTTTTACATCTAAAGCCCTACTAACGGAAGAACCAGCGGCAAAACTAGAGCCTCTGCTCACACTCCCTTCGAGTGAGAACCACCCGCGGAGGAGAGAAACCCTCGGCCAACAGAAAAAAAGAAATCTCTTCTGGATTTCTCAAGATTTTATAAAAGCGACAACTTAAAAGCAATGGTTGTAACGAAAGGCAGACATTCAAAAATGATCAAACTGATGCAGGGACGGCCATCGCTGGTCCCATGAGTCCTGAAGGAGCCCGCGTCCGGGCTCAGGACTGCCTCCCCCGAGCGAGCTCCGGTCCCAGTACACGCTCATCCGGGGCGAGCCCTGCACCTGCAGACAGAATACACCTAGCTAATTACATTTCCTGTCCTTTACAGACAGTTCCGAAGCTGTGAGAGCGCAGGGTTTCGGTCGTCGCTAGGACAGCGTCCGTCCTCTCGGGGAAACAAACGGCCGCAGCCTCCGCGTTCGCGTTCGGCTGTGTGTATGACACAGGTGGTCACGCGCCTCTCTCAGCGCAGCGGGAGGCCGAGGCAGGAGACACCCGCGTTCACGTAAGATTAAAGGGAGTCAGAACACGTTTGATTTGAAATTCCCCGCGTCCACACATTTCGGCACTTCCTGCAGAGCAAACTGAACGGCCTTCGGAAAGGAGGAGCCCGCACTCCTCCAGACCGGTCTGCGAGGCAGAGCAGCGCCTGCCAGCCCGGGACTTTCTAACGCTGAGGTCCAAGACGGGACTTTCTAACGCTGAGGTCCAAGACGCTGTCCCACCGGACACTTTAGGAGACAAGGGAGAGGCCCGAGCAGGCTGGTGGCGCGAGCTCCTTTCACAGTGCGGGGCGGCGGGGGCGGAGGCAGGAGGCTGCACTTTCTCCAGCACAGGCCTGGGACTCTCTTTCCACTTCGGGAACTTTACAGCTGCGCTGCAGGAGTCCGGCGATCGAGCTGCTCCGCCCTGGAGCCCACCTGGCTGCCATGGATTTCCCGGAATCTTTCCCTCGCACGGCCCCACCACCTCCTCCTCTCCGGAACTCCTAGGTAAACGCTCAGCATTACCTGCACGCCATAACGTTTGCAGCAGCCACTCCGAAGGAAACATGTGCAGGTCCCAGCCTGTGATTACAACACTGCCCACAGGCTGCCTGGCCAATTCAGGGCCATTAAAATACATGCTGAATTCTCACACGGGAAACAGCTTTTCTTGGCCTCAAACAGGGGAGACAAGTGCTACTGCCATCCCAACGTGAAGGGTCCAGGAGGAGCAGACGAGGCAGGAGGGAGGAGGTTTTGGACCCTTGCTTGTTTTGTTTTGTTTTCTTCCATTACAACTAAATAATTAACAAGTGACTGTCTACTGATTTTCTGAAATTATATATTTAAAACATGGAATTTATAGTCTTTTTCCCTCTCCAGTAATCACTGAAGAAAATATCTAGAAAGTGTTTTGATTCAGTATTATTTTATTTATAGCCATAGGCATGTTTTGTAAGTTAAAATACTCAAAAATTTAAATGAGTGATGTCATTTTATATAACAAAACACTATAAAATTTCATTGTTCTTTTAGAATAAATTATATTCTGAGGATGTTCAGAGTACATTAATAAATGAGTACTATATCAATTAACCTAAGTCAAAGCTTTAAACATCTTATATTTTAAGACAAAACTTTCGGAGGACGGTGGATAAATTACAGACAACAGCAAAAACACTTCAAGAGTTCACTCCCCACTGGTATGTGAGTGACTCCGAGGCTCACTGTCCTGGGCTGGGAGCATCCCGGCCAGAGGGCCTTGGCTGGCGTGCAGCAGGCCTGCCGATGCCCCACCGACAAGCCCAGCATGCACAGCCCGTCTGATCATCTGCCTGCTCTAGTCTACAGCTGAAGGCTCTTAACTGGCGACACTGACACAGCACTGATACTAACACTACTTCTCTTTGGTTAGAAGGCATTTCTATTAGCAGTTATTTTCCTAGTAGGCCTTTCTCCTGATTCATACCATGAACCACACCCAAGTCTCTTCTAAAATCAATTTATTTCTGTATGCATTTAAATAAAAACACTGGGGCTGTACCACACCATCTTTACTTATTATTTCTTTTTATAAAATGCATTTTCCTTCCATGTTTTTGATGAACAGATTATTGATAGAAATTTTTAAATGCCCTAAAAGAGAATGATTTTTAAAAAATAGAACACAGTTCTGCTGACTTGAGAAAAACTGACATTTATTTTAATTTCCTGAGGCATCGTGAGACTAAAAGTTCTACATTAAAATCTTACTTGCCATTCTGAAAGATGACATTCACACAGACACACCTCGCTCTGCAACCGCACCATGCACTCTGCTTAATGTCACCCAGTCTGGTGCCCACCTGGAGCGCCCGCTCCACCTGTGCGGGGTGCCGCCCACCGGCCCTGCAGGCTCGCGCACGCACATCGGTGCCCTACCTGGCAGTCATCCGCCTTGGTCCGCATCACCCCTTTCATGTATTCTTTGTCCATGGTGGGGGAGACGCCAAAACTGTTTCCCATACACAGTATTTCCGCCTTTCCATCTGGGTGAGTCACTTCCACAGAGCCATTGAGAATCACAGACCAGGAGTCCAGCTAGTCCAGGGAGACGGAAACGAAGGAGGAAATGTCATGTGGCCTACAGAGCGCAAAGCCCCGATTCCATCCCCAGCACGACACAGGAAACGGACACCCTCCAATCTCGATCACCATATCATATGGAATGCCATACACACGTATATAATGGAAGATACGAGGAAAGGGAATATTGTGACACAATCAGCATCTCACAATCCCTCACTTATTCAGACTTATTAGTAATGTCGAAGAATGACGAGGTCTCTGCCAAGTGCTGCCAAGAGCAGAGAGCACGGACCGACCTCTTCACCGTCGTTCAGCACAGTGGTCCCCGCTCTCTCCACCACAGCGAACACCATCACCGCGCAGAGCTCCCGCCGCACTGACATGGTCATGTTCGCAAAGGCAGGCAGCTGGTGCATGAACTCCAGGAGCTGTTCTGAAAAGCAACAACACTCCGTGTTACACTGTGGCTTTCACTCAAACCAGACTTCACAAAGAATGGCTGAAGCTGGGTGCTGTGGTGCCTGTAATCCCAACTGCCCAGGAGGCTGAGGCAGGGCGGCTTCTAAATTTGACGACAAGCTAGATAATTTAGCAAAACCTTGTCTCAAAATAAAAGGGGCTGGGAAGGTAGCACAGCACTCGCTGGGTCAATGCCCAGGACCAAAAACAGCAACAGCAAAGGTTCTCGATGCTTTTAGGTCTTTGCTCTGTAAATTTAATTTTGCCTACTGACTTAGCATGAGTTGGACTTCCAACAGGATACAAAGACCTGTCACCGTGGATGTGGTGACATCTTCTGTTGATCCAGAGGCAGAGCAGGCACTATAACCTACATCCCTACGGCGTGAGGAAAGCACTGAACTTCAAAGGGGGAATTCCAGTCAGAAATCAGCTGCGACCTTGTTTGCACACAGAGCAGCTAGCTGAAGTGAAATGAAGTTCTGATAATTTTTCAGGAAGTCCATTCTAGTGCTTTAGGGTGGGCAGATAACTAAAACATATAGCAGAAACAACTGTCTTTGAGAAACATCCCAAGGAAGATTTTATAGGAAAAATCTATAAAAATTAAAACTTCAGGGCCGGGGAGTTAGCTCAGTGGTTCCAGCGCCTGTCTTGCAAGCGCAAGGACCCGGGTTCGATACCCGGTAACCACATACCATACTGGGTGTGGAGACTCACCCCAGCAGCAATCAGTACCACATACCACAGTGCCGGGCGTGGTGACTCACGCCTGTAATCCCAGCACTCAGGAGGCAGAGGCAGGAGGATTGCTGTGATGTGAGTTTGAGCCTGAGCTCAGGGCCAGCCTGAACCACAAAGCGAGACCCTGTCTCAAAAAACCAAAAAAAAAAAAGGCTTCAGGGGCCAGGGATTTGGCTCAGTGGTTCCGGTGCCTGCCTCGAAGCTCAATGTCCCAGGTTTGATCCTGGTGACCACATATAACAATGCCAGATGTGGTGACTCGTACCCACCAACAATCAGCACCACATACCACAGTGCCAGGAACAGTGGCTCACACCTGTAATCCCAGCACTGGGGAGGCAGAGGCAGCAATTCAGATTGCTGAATTCGAGACTGAGTTCAGGACCAGCCTGAACTACAAACTGAGACACTGCCTCAAAAAATAAAAAAAATAACAACAAAAACATTAAGATGTTTAAAAATTTACAACATGCTAAAAAAAAAACGAGGCGAATCGATACAGCACTGCTCATCAAGCAGAAAGAGCAGCTCTCTCTCCTCTCGGTGAAGTCAGACAGCAATGCACGCTCCACACTGCCAGGTGGCCGGTGCAGCGACTGGGCCCTCGAGCCCCGCGGCCCCGACGCGCAGGCTCCTTGGCAGGTGCTTGCTGGGTCCTCTCCTCACTCTTCCCCACGCAGCCTGGACTGTGTGTCGTTCATTTCAGGCACACGTGACAGGACTCTGGCCTGCCTGCCTCCAGCCCCCACGCCGGACCCCAGGGCGGTGGTGCAGGCGCAGGGCGCTCGCCCGCTGGCACTTCCACATGGCCGGTCGTGCTACTCCAGGCACGCTGGTTTCTCTCCCTAGTACAGTTTTCTCAACGGCAAGATAATATCATGTCTACCTTCACTGGTAGTTGTGAGAATCAAATGCAGTAATAAACTATCTATCGCAGTCAGTACTAAATAAATGAGACTTGCCATTGTCGCTGCTATTCACCCTCCCAGCTAAAATCCTACATTTTCTTATCACCTATATAATCAAACTGCTCCTGTGTCCATTCTTCTTGTGACAATGGAGGGATACAATGGAGGTACATACACTGGCTCTACCTGGTTGCTGCTGAAGATAAGAAGATGTGCTGTGTACCAGCACCACGCTTCACCTCCAGCAGGGCGACAGAGGCTGCTCCGGGCCAGCTGGGCATCGGCACGTTCTCGCTGGACTCTGCACCCTCCCCCCTTCCCACCCCTAGGACTCAGGGGTCGTGGCCATCGGGGGACAACACAGAGGAACTGTACCCAGGAGTCAGGCCAGCAAGACCGCGTCCCTCAGCCTGACCGAGATCCCTGTGTACGTCAGACAATCAATTTACTGTTGTAACCAGCATTTTTTCGTAAAAAATATAAAACCTTATCACTGTACAACAAACATTCTGCTTAGCGAAAATTTATCCTGCCTCAAAATATATCTGGTCCCAGGACAGCAGTGAGGTAACTGCGTGTCGCTACAGTGACCCCATGTGTCCACGTGAGAGGTCAGAGTCGGCGTTCACGCCCGACCTGCAGCACAGCACCCGCGGGAGCCAGCGCCTCTGACAGCAGGGCTCGTCTGCTGTCCACTGCTCTTACCATGAGGAACTACAGCATCGCCACAGACCACACAACATCTCCCTCCCCAGCAACTGCTGAATGTCCTTGGGTAAGTGAGATTCATGGCTTTAAAGAAAATCAGACTAGAAATTAATTGTCAGAAATGTTTTGACTTTAACATGTTTAGATAATAGAAGTCAAACCATCATCACATATCTGGTTGAAGATCAAGTGTACAGAAAACAGAGTATCTTCACTAATATTTGCTGGAATGTGTTCAAAGTGACCTGCACAGACTCCCATTTGCTTTTGACAGATCTCTAGGCTTAGAGATGGTCTGTCATGTTGCTTTCTCAATGTTCCCCAGTTTTCTCTGGCTGGCGTGGAGCTTGTGGAGTCGACTGGACTGTGGAGCGCTGAACTCACCAGCGGCTCTGCCCACCCTGAAGTGCACGGCTAAGTGTGCTGCCAGGAGGCTGGGCCTCGTCAGAGGAGGTGGATTCTGGGTCCTGACTAGAAGGGTTCATCTCTCCCCGCCCCCCGCTTTCTTTTCTTCACAGTCTGCTCCTAGAGGCCTTCAGCTTATCTCAGCTTGATTCAATTTGGTATTAAAAAAAAATGCTTAATATTATAAGGTTTTTTTAATCTCCAGTTTTTGGTGATATATCAAGTAGGAAGAAAAAAAATTATTTAAGAGCTCAAAGTACCTGTCTATGTTAGTATTTTAAGCCATCAAAAAACAAATAAAAGTCACAATCATTCAGTAACTACTACAAAGTGCTACATCATCGAGCACAAGTGAGTATGACAAAGTCTTCCTCTTCACAATACTGAAACAAGGTGCATGGGAGAAGCTACAGGGGCCCAAAAGGGCCTTAGTTCTTCATACAGTTGTCAAGAACAACTACATTAGTGATTTCATTTGCACATGCACATGGTCTCTTTCATGGAGTAGAAGGTGCGGGGATTGAGGCACCCAGAGAACAAACAGAACACAGGTCTGTGGTCTGAGAAAGTGCCCTTTGTAGCCAAACCCACAAGACGAGCGTAGGCAGCCCCAGAGCACACGCGCCCAACAGTGGCCGCACGTGCTGTGGACTTGCACACTCTGCGGCACACACGTGCATTCCTCACGGGGAACTGTTCTTTTTCTTTCTTCTCTTTCTCTCCATCCAGCTCATAATCCACGCCCCTCTAAGAAAGCTCTTGCTCCTTACTTCCCATCATCTGTCTTTTACTTAGTTCTTCATCTATAATTTGGGTTTTTCATATAACAGAAACCATGCAGCAGTCGAGCTTGTGTGTCTGATTATAGTCTCACGATGCATCCACTTTCCTACAAATGACTCTTTGGAGCTTTATTTTTTCAGTGAGTTTACTGGTACATTTTAGGTAGAACTTAGGATCACATTCATCATTGAGAACCTGTACCTGTACCTGACATAGCTTGATTCTCATGTTTTCCCCATTTCTCTGCCCTCCCTGTAACCCCTACCCCTCCTAGAAACATAAGCTTTGTTTCTATTTTTTTCTTCTTACCTTCAAATTTTTACTTTCCCTCTCACCCCATTTCCCTTCCCCTTTGAACATTTTTTATTTTGCAATACCTATTACACATTCTGGACTTCATTTATACTTTCAGTTTCTCACACTAGAGGGATGACTTGGTATTTACACAATTCCTATTTATTTCACTTATCAATATGGCTCCAAGGTGTATCCACTGAGCTATAAATGTCTCAAGCCTATCTTTATGGTTAATTAGTACTTCATTTTATTTATTTATTTATTTTTTAAAACCCTACGTCTTTTTTATCCATTCGCTAGTTGTTGGGCTTTTGGTCTGTTTCCAAGACTCAGCTATTACAAACTGTGCCGCTATAAACACTGCTGCACATTTGTCATTGTGGTATGATTCTCTTAATTCTTTTGGAAAGATACCCCACAGGGAAACAGCAGGGTCAGTGGGACCTGTAAGGAACCTCCGCAGTGGCTGTACCAGTCCACATTCCACCAACAGCGGAGAAAGGTTCTTTTCTCCCCACAGACCGGCCAGCATTTGCTACTGGTTGATTTCTTGACAGCAGCCATTCTTTCTGGAGTGAGGTGGAATCTCAGTGTTGTTTTCATCTCCATCTCTCAACATTTTTTAATTTGCTGAACATTTTTTAATTTGCTGCTTCTCTTTCTTCATTTGAAAAATGTCCATTCATTTCAGATGCCCATTTTTGAAATGGGTCTCCAAATTTGGGGAGTCTGATTTTTTTGAAGTTCTTTATATATTCTAGATAGTAGCCCTTTCTCTAAGGAAGGGTAAAAAAATTTTTCCACATTGCAGGTTGTCTTTTCTCTCTGTTGGTGATTTCTTTAGAGCTTTATTTGGAAGGAAACAAAATATAAGATCTTTCAAGTTCTCCTTAGGAAAAAACCACACCCTTCAGCTTTTTCTTGAATTGAAGCAACTTACTATTTTAAATAAATGCATGTGTGATAGCAGCAAAGCATCAGAATCATCATTGCTTGTAAAGGAACTGGTATTCAAATAAATGTTAATCACTGTAGAAAATGTACTGGCAGGCATATTAAAGAGAAGAAAGAGCAGATAAGACAAAGGGTACTGGACTCGGCAGCAAGTGCCTAGTCTCAGCTTCCGTTTGGAAGGCAGAGGCAGGAAAATTGCTTGAATCACATGCCCAGACAACATAGTGAGATCCCTGAAAACAGGAAATAAGGAAAAGAAAAGAAGAAAAAGGGAAAAGAAGAACAAACAAATGAGGTTGCTCTGGATTTATTTAAGGGATACAAGCACAAATGCTGCTTCCCAGAAAAGTAGGGAGGAGGCTTCTCAGATGTGAGAAGAAGTCGTAAATTTCCAGGCCTGATGTAAAATACGCTGCACGTTATTAGCCAGGATTTCTCTCATAGTCTAGTCTGTTCCTTCAAGATGCAAAAGGGACTCACTTCCATGTGAGTCCACTCAAAAGCAACATCCCACTGAGCATGAAATTCACCAGCCAGCTGAGTTCCTCATCAAGATGGCAACCTGAAGACATTGCTGGTTTCTTTCTTTCCCACAGTCACAGGCTGGAGACCAGAACCAGGTCTGGACACTGGACATTGCATGAGCGCACTGGCCGCAGGCCCGACGAAAGGGAAGCCTGCAGTCTTGGAGAAACACCCACTGGTCCACGCCCAGCGGCCCTGGCCACAGCCCCCGCCCTCGCCGCTCCACGACCCTCTGCACAGGCAGTGTCCCGTTCCATCCCATGGCTCCCAGGGACCTCTGCCGCCTGGGAAGCACTTGGTGAACACGACTGTGCCTGCACAGGCACAACACACACCTCCACACAGCCAGAGATCCGCACGGGACTTGGCTGGCTTCATGGGTCTGCCTCAGGCTTCGTGTCCATCTCTCACTCTCTAGCACACGCGCATAATATAAACGGCTATCCTGTGCACACCACATGTACTCACACCTTCCCACATCAGCCCCAAACAGCAGCTCCCCGCGGAGGGCAGGCAGACCGCCTGGGCTTGGGCGGTGCTGGCGGTGACTCTCCCAAGGCTGCTCGCCCGCGCCCCGCGCATAGACCTGGGCTGCGCCTCAGCCACTTGGCTGATGCTACTGACGAGGCTCCTCGTGCTCCTCACACAGACTAGAGCTTAGCAGGGGAGTCAGAGAAAGAGGTGCTCTTTGGAAGACCACTCCTCATTTCTTTTTGATCATAAATCGAGCTAAGAAATTACATGAGGCATCAGTCATACTTTCCAGAGCATGAAGTAAAAACGGTTTTTCCAAGTTTTTTCCGATAAACACTAAATTTACACCAAGGAAATGTGTGCACGTCTCGTGAGCCTCGCGGCCTGCTCACTCGGGCCCCACTCCCAGACCGCTCCCACCACTCACCGATGTCGTCGTCCGTCCTGTCCACCGGGTCCTTCTCCAGGCAGTCCCGCACGATGTCCCTGCTCATCAGAGGGTCCGAGGCCCTCTCGATATCTTCCTCGTCATCATCATCCTCGGAGTCTACTGCCGTCTCCGGCAGCCCACTCAGGTCCATGTCCCCAGCCTCACTCTCTGTGGCCTTAAGACAGACAAAAAAATTTTTAAAAACTACTGAAGCGAGCTGATCTTTGGGGGTGCATGGAGAACAGAATAACTGTAGTTCAGAATAGCCTTGCTTTTCTATAACTAAGGTAGATGCGTCCAGCACCCCGCAACCATGTGCCAGACATATAAAAGAATGACTTTCAACAAAACTTGAGTGATATTACTTTCTACTGAAATTTTAGTCAGAATTAATAATTTTTCTCAGTAATTTTGATCTCTTATCTGCCCTCTCTTGTGGCATTTGAAATTCAGTGATACAAGGAAGAAAAGAGCAGCATTTGTTTTCATTCACTTGTGCAGAGAGCAGCTTAAGCTAAGAGCCTCGGGGTGATGATGACGGACTCCGACAACTCCTCCTCCAGAAAAATTAGCAAGAATTTGTTAGTGCCAGGAAACAGCAGCGCTTCCCCTGGTCGCCAGTCTTAATGGAAAACAAGCCATAGCCAGAGGTAACCTGATAAACACCCAAACTGAACAGGAACCAGGAACTGGTTATCCAAGCACCATTCACAAACTGGCAATCAAGCCCGCGGGTGACACATTCCTTCTCCTCACTTCAGTAACTCGGCTTCATTACCAACCGAACATCACAGGGTAAAGACGCGCTGACACATGGACACGTTCCTAGTCGCCAGTGTCGCTCCTTCAGAGTCAAAGACAGGCTTCTGGCAAGCCCTCTGAGAACTGGGCCTATTTTCCTTTCTAGGTCACCCTCCAGCGTCCTGTCAGTACTACCCGTAACAGGTGTCTGCGCATTACACAGATCTTAGTTAACACAAAGTCAGATTCACTACTGGGACTAAAAATGAACTTAATTAAAAAGTTAACTACATTTCCAACTAACATATCAAACTCTGGAAAACACAACATCAACTTTGCAAAAAAAATGTATATTACAGAGCTTATCAACTTTAATATCAGAGCCCACATAATTTTCAAAGACAGTAAAGATCTCTAAGAGTGGGCAAATAAAGACATTTTGAAAAAAGATTTAAAAATACAACATTCTGAACCTGGTAATAATAATAAACACTGAATACTTACAATGGGCCGGGCACTGTTGTCAGTATGTATGAAATAACTAACCCTGAATCGACCCTAGGAAGTAAGAGTCATTAACTTTTACTCTCCTTTCGCACATCCCTATATTCTCTCTGATGATCAGCTGTGGATGGAGATCAGAACCCAGGAGTCCTGGCTCCAGAGGCGTAAGCACAGCCTAACCTGCGCCTTTGCATCTCTCATGCAGAGTGCAGCTCACAGGACACACGTGCTGCGACGCGGCCTGGGCCACACGCAGAGAGCCGCATGCAGGCTGCCGCTGCCCTACCTCATCTCAAAGCTTGCTCATCCTCACACAATTTCAAACGCAGCATTGGTCTTCTACGTACAGTGTAAACAAGAGAAATGCAAACACTTTCTCTTACATAATTTATATAACGGAAGGTTATTTTTTCATAACATATGCTAGTTAAAAGATGAAAATATACTTAATGCAATTCCAAATAAGTCACTATCGTTTCAATGAAATACATTTAAGTCCAGTTGCACGCATGCACATGTGTGCATGCACACGCATGCAGCCCTGGGGATCAGGGCCTGGAGCCCTGGAGCAAGAGCCCTACCACAGAGCCACACGTCCTTCCTCGGCCCTAATCAAATCTTAAACAAAACGACTGCCAAGTGTTCACTGGGTTCGTCTTTCTAAAACTGAACCTTCTAGCTCGCTTGATCATAGCTCTTCACTACTTCTTCTGTGTACTCCATTCTTTAAGAGACATTCATTCATTAAACCAGTTACTTGGTTTCAGCATCAGTTTTATTTCAAAATACTAAAGAATTCTCTTCATGACACAATTTTAAAAGAACATGATAAACAACTTTCAGGGAAACTACTAATTTCATAATAACTGTCATGGGAACAAGACAGTGTTGGAAATTGAGCAGAGTTTCAGGGAACACAAACTGGTCTCCAGGAGGAGAGGGCTCAGTGCCAGGCCCGAAGCCCAAGACTCACTGAATCTGTATCTGCTGAATAAACAGACTTGGGGGTAGCCCCGCCCCTCACTTTGCCACTCACTACAGGATTTAGTGAAGCCACCGAACCACTCTGAGCCACAACTTCACTCTCTGCAGGTGCAGCTTCTCCTATTCACAGGATTCCTCCTGGACCAATAAGCAAGACAAACCAGGGACAGCCAGAGCAGAGTCGGGGCTCCTGGGCTGACGCGCAAGAGCACCTGCCCGGCACACAGGAAGCCCCAGGTCCCACCCACATTCCTGTCCTCAAGGAAACACACCCTTCCACTTTACTATACGCCTTCCACTTCTCCTCAGGGTACAATGGGCCTGGCATGTATTTGCAAAATTTGATCAAAACAAACAAAAAACTCTATAAAATATCCTGCCCCTTCACATATCTGTAAACAAATTTCCATCAGACTAATTTCAACTGTTAAATTACCCAAATGATTCATATAGTTCTTAAAATCCATTTACTTGGCATTTTTTAAAGGATATCAATCAAGAAAAGGAACAAACCAAGGCCATTTTACACATCATGAGACAGCAGTGAACTGTTAATTTAGCTAACATAAAAAATAAAATTCCACATGTTTTATCTTTAAGCACTTTAAATTAGCAAAAATATATTCTGCTTATTAAATATCCCACATATACTGCCACATGGAGGTTGCTTAATATCAACATAAATGCACTTTATGCAGAATTTGAACATAGGATTTTTACCCAGCTCTACTAGAAATTTAGGCTAGAAAGTTATACTGGTGCTCAATGAGACAGAAAGAGGAACATCTCACTAATATACTTTGCTTTACACGTGGAAAATACAGAAATATATTAGAAAAAAAAGAGTTTCCATTAAGTCAACTTTGTGTATTAGAATTAACACTGTTCCAGATTTTATACTATCACATTTAGTAAGAAAATCTGCGTTGATAGGCAAAACAGTATAATATGTAAATACCTTTATACTTAAGTACTAGTATTCTAAGCACTATTAGGCAGAGATATATATATTTTGTTTTGTAAATTACCTTTAAGCATTTATGTTTATGATGTGAATTGAGCATTTTTCTTATTAATTTGCATAAATAAGCTTTATTCTGACTTTAAACCTGTCTCGAGTAGAATCTTAATTAAAATGTTCTAACCATTTATTATAACATTAAAAATCCACTAGCTCTAATGTGATATAAAGTCAGAATATAAACTGATCTCCCAGCCAGAGACCATATATTAACTAATCTACCACTTTCTTCATTGATCTGTGAGAGACCTGGATTTATACACTGTGTCTCTGCACAGGAGTGCTACATTTTTGAACTCTGTTCTACTCATCTACTTTTGAACAACTTCTTCCAGCCCACCTGAGCCTCACTGTGTCACTTAGTCCTGGCCGCAGTGGCCCCGCTGCCCATCTCTAAGGGGCTCCACCTGCGACCACCACTCCCATTCCTGCAGCTCCCCTCCAGCTGCCTCGCAGTAACCCTTCCTCCACTCAGCAGGGCTTAGTCTGCAGGACTCTGCTGCTTCTGTGTCTCATCTCACACGTCCTGTCTTTATTTCCCTCACATCCAGATTATATACCCTTCAGTGCATTATTGCCAGGATATTTACTCAGCGCAGTAATACCGAATGCCTGTGATTTCTTGGCAACTCTACTGAGCAGTGCAGAAAGAACCTGCCTTTCTGCCACTGTCATTGTAGAAGGCAGACAGACAAGGAAGTATTATTGGTAGGAATCTAAGGAGGAAGTGAAAAAAAGACACCAAAATGTACCATCTTCTTCACAGACAGTAAGGTGAGGAAGAGTAAATTAAGGGGGCAACTCTCTCAGGAGATGATGTCTGAAAACAAAGGCAGAAGAGAATCAAGCTCCAAGGAAACATTTCAGGAAGTTGCAAAGCTGTGCTGGTAGGAAAAGCATGCGATGGTGCTTCTCATGCCTTGTCTGACACTTATTAAGTAAGGTTCAGTTCTGCTTAAATCAAACTTTTGCTTTCCATGTGCTTACCATGAAGAAAATTACGTAGCACAGCAAAGGAAGCTGCATTTAAGGCCCACAGCTCAGCGGCCTTCTCTAGTCAGCAGGCCCCCTTGCTCTCTCCATACTGCTTCAAAACTTCTCCCCTAAATGCTGCCCCAGGACCCTCACAAGCTCAACAAAGACACTGTGCGGGGAAACACAGAAGCTTAAAGGAAAGAACTCCCATCTGCCAACCGTCTACCCTAAAACCACCGAGATGACTTCCTCTTCTATGGCCCCCTGCGCTTTTCTGTTCTTGGATTCTTCTCCTCCCATGGGTCAGCAGCACCGCTCTAACTGTCGCTCCCACACGACAATGATCAGACTCATCCTCTGGACACTAAGGAAAGGCTTTCTCCTAAGTGTAGACTGCACTGTACTGAGCAGACAGCTGTGCACCCCGGAGTTATTCAAGAACGAGAATACACAGCAAAGGTTCAGATGTGACACAAGAAGTTGAACCACACACATCTAGGAGACCTCTCTCCTGAAGAACTCCTGATGTGAGGACAGTAAGAGTGGCCCAGGAGGAAGTACCACAGCACGTTAATTGTTGCAAGCCAAACACTCCACCTCAGAGGAACCTACAGACTTTTCCTTTTGACCAACATGAATGCAAGCCACACGTCAGTCACCCAGTTTGAAAGTAACAGTCTTCAGACTCAACTTAATGAGTCAAAAGGATGTGCAGGGCCCCAGCTGCATGCTCCAGCTATATCCGAGGTGTCCAAGGGCGAAACTCCCCCCACACTAGGGTGTTGCACAGGATGTACCTCGATGGCCACAGACAGCAGAGGTACCATAGAGAACATCTTCGTGAATTTATCCAGCCTACTCAACACAACGGCACCAAAGATTAGAAGACCTCCAAAATATGCCCCGGTAGATTATGTAAAGAAGCTGTTATTATATCAGAAGTTACATTATATTAGAAGTTAATCCAATCAAGTTTGTTTGCTGAGAGCAGTGATAACGATAATTGCTCTAGTATTATATTCCCACCACAGATCTTCTACATATACATCAACAGTTTCAAAGATTACAGGACAAAGACTTCTCCTGTGGTGTCTCAGTGCACACAGGCTGCGGCACACCTTCACTCGCACTGCTCACTGTGTGGGAGCCAGAACAGGGTGCACGCACACACGTGAGTTCCCATCACAGGAGGGACTACCCAGCTGCCTTCTCTACCTTCCGAAAGAGCTCACTGCCCAAGAGTCACGGGAAGCTGATGCTGAGGTTCACCACACAGAGCTGCAGGCACAGCAAAGAAGCACAAATTATATCTCGGTGCAAAACACTAAGTTCTTTATCAGCCAAGAATTTTAAAAATGATTGGCCTGTAGCTAACAATATGTTTTAAAAATAGTTTTGAGGGCCGGGGATTTAGCTCAGTGGTTCCAGCATCTGGCTGGCAAGCAAAAGGTCCCAAGCCTGATCCCCAGTATCATATACCACACTGTTGGGAGTGGAGACTCACGCCTGTAATTCCAGCACTTGGGAGGCAGAGGCAGGAGGACTGCTGTGAGTTCAAGGCGGGCCTGCGCTCTATAGTGAGTTTATGGCCAGCCTGAACTACAAAGCGAGACCCTGTCTCAAGTTTTTAAAGTATACAGTTTTTGAGACAGGATCTCGCTTTGTAGTTCAGGCTGGTCCTGAGCTCAGCCTTGAACTCACAGCAGTCCTTCTGCCTCTGCCTCCCGAGTGCTGGGATTACAGGCGTGAGCCACCACACTTGGCACTGTGGTATGTGGTACTGATAGCTGCTGGGCGTGAGTCTCCACACCCAGTATTGTTGTATGTGGTTACTGGGGTTCGAACTTGTACTTGCAAGACAAGCACCAGAACCACTGAGCTAAATCCCCAGCCCCCTAAAAATAGTTTTTCAGCTGTTTAAAATATAAAGCTACTAATCAGTAACTATAGCAATTATGGTAAAGTATGTACATGAATGGTGAATGTAATCATTGTATACTAGTAATCTGCAAAAATGTACTCGTAAAAATATTAAAAGTTTAAAATTAAAATTTAATTCCTAAGATCTACTGAATTTAGAACATGTCTTGCACATAGTACTTTGATTGTTCATTTACTTTCAGTAATAATAAAACAAAGGTTGGGCCAAAAATCAGTGGTAGAGCAGTGAGGAGACAGGACGGAGGAAGGGGAAGAGGAGGAGGAAAAGTAGAAGGGAGGAGGGCAGGAGGAAGACAGGGTTAAAAATATGATAAATCTTCTATAGAAGTATAAATGTGTAGTTTTCTAGTCAAGTCTTATATCTACTAACAACTACAGTCAAATAAATAAAACATTTAAGATTAAAGAGAATTCCCTTGCAAGCACACTACTTAAAATTCTGCTAACAGAAGAGGCAACTACAATTTGAAAGTGTTGCTTCCTAAAACAAATATACTTAAAACACGCTATACGTCTGCATGAAGCATAATTGTTTGTATTTTATCTACATACCCGCACATATAATATGCATGCCTGCATTTGCTGTGTATCAACTGAGAATCATGACACTCCTTGGGATGGATGAAAATGAACCAGGTGCCTCTTACCTGGTAAATATCAGAAAGGCTGCTGCTCCCAGAGTCGCTGGTGATACTGCATCCCGAGTGGCTGGAGGACACGTGGGTCACCTGTGGGTGGAGACTGTCGGTGAGGTGCAGTTTCGTGAAATCTGCAGGGAGCTGTGGGAGGAGCGTGAAACGCCAGGATTACAATCTGAACCAAGAACTTGATGGATGTATTTTAATATTATAACACTGTGCTCTATTTCAATTGTTTGCCAAAAAAAAATGTTATTGGGAAAGCTCCTTCATTTCAAATTCATAAAATACTAAATACTATCTCATTACTAAACATCACAAAATTAAATTTTAGCATTTATGAGCATGCAA
The DNA here is from genome assembly GCA_004026965.1 of Petromus typicus. Taxonomy (NCBI): domain Eukaryota; kingdom Metazoa; phylum Chordata; class Mammalia; order Rodentia; family Petromuridae; genus Petromus; species Petromus typicus. The sequence goes on along the minus strand of PVIR01001187.1, from coordinate 19,960 downwards.
TGAACTCTAAATAACACTAAATCTAACGCTTAAAAGAGGGGTCTTGGTGATTAAAATGAACTTGGGCCAGCACTTCACTCAGTGATACAATGTGCTTTTTACACGACAGTAAGTAAAGTAAGGCTATAATAGCAGTTGGCAATAACAAATTCAACTTCACAGCAAGAAATAGCGTAGATAAAGAGCACAGTTTGAAGGGTCTTTTATGATCAAATGATATTTGACAGTTTTTACAAATGAGTGTCTTAGAATCAATAAATACATGGTCATACAGGTAAGTAACTATGCTGGTACATACACACATACATTTATGCACATACATTTATCAATGTTCTAATTGTTCATGTTTAAATAAAAATAGCCCCTACTAAGATAAATAAGATTCACTAAGGATCCTTCAAATACTCTACCACTCCTCAGAATTAAGAGAGAATGACTTTAACAGGAAACAGCCACACAAGTGTTCATTCAACAAACATCTGTAGACCTCTTCTTTGTGCTAGTCAGCTGGTAAGACTATAAGGCAACACTGCTCTCAAGAATCTTACACTCTTTGCTGTTATTACCAATCTTTCAAACTGAAAAAAAGAGAAACTATATTTATTTATAATATTATCCTTACACTCTTATCTAGTAATACATACAACATTTCAAGACACATGCTACTGGAGTCATTAAGTACTAACAGCATTCTCTCTTTTCTGTCTTCATTCTGAACCTATTTAGCTAGTAAAGAAAAAACTCAGGGGGCTGGGGATTTAGCTCAGTGGTCCTGGTGCCTGCTTTACAAGTGCAAGAGCCTGGGTTCAATCCCTTATAATCACATACAACAAACAGTGCAGGGTGTGGTGACTTATGCCTAGCAGCAATCAGTACCACATACCACAATGCTGGGTGTGGTGGTTCACGCCTATAATTCCAGCACTCGGGAGGCAGAGGCAGGAGGATTGCTGTGAGCTCAAGGCTGAATTTAAAACCAGCTTTAACTACAAAACAAGACTATGTCTCAAAAAAAAATTTTTTTTAATAAACTCAGGGTTTACCTTAGGAACACCCACCTCTTATTTGACCTTCACAACTCAACCCCTCCCAAAATTTGATGCTATTCCTTAAATTACAATAAACATCACCAAGGAGCAGATGCCCTGCCACATGGTCACACACACGGACAAGTATCCAGAAGCCCAGGTCAAAAGAAACTGGGGTTTTAAGAGGCAATAACAAAATTAACAATAAAAAAAATAATCAATAACTTTTCCATCATCAGTTATAAACAGCTGAGAAAGGAAGCAGGAAAATAATTTCATTCACAGTAACTTCAACCAACAGCAGCAGCAGCAGCAACAAGCCAGGGGCCCACCGAGCACAGAGGTGAAAAGAGCTCTCCAAGGAAAACTACGGACACTGACCAAAGAAACCAAAGACAACAGAAAGACCGTGTTCACGAACTGGGAGGATCTACACCATTAAAACAGCCTAACTACTGGAAGTGATCTACAGATTCAATCCAAGTCACATCAGAAGTCCAACTACATTCTTCCAGAGCTAGGAGAAAAAAAAAAAAACCCCTAAAATTCACATGGAAACATGGAAGACTCAGAATAGCCAAAGCAATTCCTAGCAAAAAGAACAAGGCTGGAGGTGTCACAATTTGAATTCCCAAATTCAAATTACACTACAAACCTCCTAGGCTTAGTGACACACACCTGAAACCCTAGCATTCTGGGAGGCTAAGGAAAGAGGACTACAGGTTTTAGTCCCTCTGGGCAACTTATGGAGACTCTGCCTCAAAATATCTTTTTTTTTTTTTTTTTTTAAATGAAAGGGTCTGGGGAGGCAGCTCAGTGGCAGTGTATGCATGGATGTGCACACACGTGCACAGACAAATCACAAATCCCACTACAAAACCATGCATCTGATACTGACACAAAAATCGACCAATGGAACAGAAGACACAAACCTGCACAATTACATGATTCTTTTTTGGGGGGAGACAGGGTCTCGCTTTGTGGTTCAGGCTGGCCCTGAGCTCAGCCTCCAACTCACATCACAGCAATCCTCCTGCCTCTGCCTCCCGAGTGCTGGGATGACAGGCGTGAGCCACCACGCCCAGCACTGTGGTATGTGGTACTGGCTGCTGCTGGGCGCGAGTCTCCACACCCAGTATTGTATGTGGTCACTGGGGATTGAACCCTGGTCCTTGCGCTTGCAAGACAGGCGCCGGAACCACTGAGCTAAATCCCCGGCCCAGCCATATGATTCTTGACTAAGGAATATACACGGTAGAAAAACTATACACGGGAGAAAAACGACAGCCTCCTTAACATATGGTGGTAGAGAAGTGGATGATCATCTTCAGAAGACGAACTACATCTCAATCTGTCACCCTGCACCAAAATCAACTCAAAATGGATCAAGGATCTAGGAATTACACCTCAGATTTTGAACCGTAAGAAGGAAACGGAGGAAGCACTTAAAGCACAGACAGAGGCAAAAACTTTCTGAACAGGGCCCAAAAGCCCAGGAAACAGAAGCAAGAATCAACAAAGGGAAGGGGACTACTGTAAATGAAAAAGTTTCTGCACAGTCAGGAAAACAGCCAACAGAATGAAGTGACAGGCTGCAGGGTGGGAGGAAATCTTTAACAACTCCTCTCCTGAAAGATTAATAACAAATTCAAACAAACCTGATACGCGTGCACGCACACACACACACACACACACACACACACACACACACACCAAATAACCCAGTGTACAAGTGAGCAAATGACCTGAGTACAGACTGCTCAAAAGAAGTGCAAATGGTCAGTAAGAATATGAAAAGAATGTTCAAACTCTTTGGCCATTAGGAACATGCAAATTGAAGCTACCCTGAGATTCATCTGACCCCCGTTGGACTGGCCGTCATCAAGAACACACAAAACAATCCCGGCAAGGGTATGGGGGTGTCCTCATGGAAGTCAGTGCGGCGCTTCCTCAGAACACCGAAATTAGAGCCAGAACTCTACCCAGATGGGCTACTGCGTGGTGTTACACCAGAAGAAATTAAGTCAGCATACCCCAGGGTATCTGCAGTCCCGTGTTTACTGCGGCACAGTTCACAATCCACAAGACGGGCTGCAGCCCAGGAACCCAACATGATCACTACACAGAAAGTGGTGCTTAAAAACCAGAGGCGAGGGAAGCCTGTGAAGCTGGGAGTGAGCAGACAGATGGGCAGGGAGCGCAGGCTCAGCTCTGCCGGGGACCTCACAGAAGGGACAGTATGAGCAGGACATTTCTTTAAATTGATTTAATTGGTACATTTTATATATACATCATGATCACTGAGAATATTTATACATACATCACTCATCTTGACACTGAGAATTTGTACCTATATGAGACAACTTGATTCTCATGTTTTCCCATTCTCCTGCCCAATCTACCATCCTCCCCCTATAAATATGTTCCTTTTTTTAAAATCACATTTTTCTTTCACCTCATTACTTACCCCACCTCCCTTCTCCCTTTGAATATTTTCTATTTCATATTATCTACTATATATTCTAGAACTCATTTACATCTTCAGTTTCTCATACCAGAGAAAAGATATGGTATTTACACATCTGTAACCTATTTATTTTACTTATGTTCTCAAGGTGTGTCCATTTGAGTATAAATGACTCAAACTTATTATTGTTTATGACAGAGTGAGACGACTCCATTTTATTTTTTAGAAAAACCACATATATCTTCTTTATCCATTCTCCAGTTGATGGGCACTTGGGTTGTTTCCAGGACTTAGCTATCACAAACTGAGCCGCTATAAACATGGATGCACATATGTTGCTGGGATTTCGAGATAGCAGCCATTCCTTGTGGAGCGAGATGGAATCTCAGTGTTGTTTTCATCTGCATCTCTTGAGTGGCCAGTGACACTGAGCATTTCTTCATATGCTTCTTAGCTGCTTCTCTTTCTTCATTTGAAAAATGTCTGTTCATTTCAGATGTCCATTTTTGAACTGGGTCTTTAAATATAAGGGGCCTGTTTTTTAAGCTCTTTATATATTCTAGATAGTAGCCCTTTGTCTGAGAAACAGCTGGCAAAAACATTTTCCCATATTACTGGTTGTCTTTTCATTCCGCAAGTGGTTTCTTTTGCTATACAGAAGCTTTTTAATAGGAAGAGATCCCATTTGTTGATTCCTTCTGTTAGTTCTGGTGCCATAGAGGTTTTGTTCATAAAAATCTTACTCTAAGTCAATGTCTCCAAAAGTTCTACCTAACCTGTTTTGCTTCAGGTTTAGTGTTTCTACTTTAATATCTAGGTCTCTAATCTACTTTGATTTTAGTTTAGTGCATGGTGAAGGAGATAGGTCTAGCTTTAGTCTTTGGCAGGTTAAAGCCCAGTTTTCCCAGCACCATTTGTTAAAGAGGCTATCCTTCCTCCATTGAAGATATCTGGCTCCTTTTCAAAGATAAGGTGGCTGAGTGTATCTGGAGTTGTTTCTCGATCTCCTAATGAGCAGGACATTTTAAAAGGCATAGTATGATGAGGTCCACCTCCTCCAAGTTTTGCTCTAAGCCTGACCTAGTACCCGTTTAAACTATTTAATTAGACTCCTGATTAAAATGGAGCTGACAGTTTTTATTCTAATCACCATGTATAATAGAAATTCTATTCATAAAATTAAAAAATTAATAAACCCTGGATTATATATGGCCACTGATGAAAACAGTAATGCAATAAACAGGAAAATTAACATATTTTATACATTTTGATATAATACCAAAACATGCCACAGCAGTTAATAACAATTCAATCTCTTATATCATTAAAATATTTTTAGTATTTGCTTATATATATGAATATTTTACCGCTCAAATTTTTTCTGAATCAAGCTACTTTTTAAAAAACTTTTTAAACATTTTTATTTAGCATCTTTTTTCACCCTGCCCCAAAATATATTACTTGTGAATTATATTTTTAATAACCTAGTATTAGGCAAATGGTTATAGTTTGACCACAAGCACTGCTAAATATATAAGAAACATAGGTAATATCTGAACCAAAGTCTTAAATTACATTTATACATAAATCATTAATTTTAGGTTTATGCCTGAATGTTCATGTATATAGGCATAAACCTCACTTGTATAAACATAAACCTAAAACTAATTTCAGCTTCATGAAACCTTGATGTCATTTGTCTAATGGTCTGCTTCATACTATGGATAGCAAACATAGATACACACAGTTAACTTTTAAAGAGAAAGCTCTGTGTATGCCTTAATTCCCACGTATGAATACACACTTGATAATCATGGATAAATTAATTTAATGGTTGGCATTCTGAAGATTACTAGTTAATAAATGGGCTCTATTTTATGATGAGAGTGGATGCCCTTGGGCCTGCTACTCCTCAGCAAGTGTTTTGCCCTCCTGGTGAAACCGCCAGGAGTGGCTGCCCCTGCCGACTTCTCCCCTCTAAGCATCCGAGTCGCTGCCATGACAGCACAGCCCCAGGCCGAGCCAGGAAGTGGGGGAGGGGCAGCACTCTGGGTCCCACGTGGGCGAGGGTCTGAGACCCCACAGCGGACTGCTAGCACCTCAGGACCGCTGCAGGCGCCCAGCGGTTAAACCAACAGCACACACCTGACTTCTGCTTGCCTGCTCGTTTCTTGCCTTGTTTCAAAGCAGTCGTTCCCATAGAGCACACAGGCCTGGGCGGCACACTCTGACTCGCCCATGGCGAGTTACCGTGCGCACTTCTTGACCAGAGAATAAACGTCAAAAGCAATTTACCCGTTCGAGTGCTGACTGGAGTCCTGTGAATACTCCACATTCATCTCTTCAAGCGTCCCAGGGAGGAGGGGAACAGGAGATCACCTGCAGTTTTTCTTCCTCCCTCTGAGGTGTTAGTGAGATTGCGGAGCCCATGACTCTCCCACTGTCCCCCGCAGGCTGTGAGGGGCTGTGCGGTGAGGGGAAGAAGGCAGGACGGTCTGCACAGTCACTAGGAAGCGCACTGGACTCGCTGCCTGAGAAGAGCACCGGCCAGTGCTGCCCCCTGCAGCTCACAGGCCCCCGGCCCCTCCACACACCAGTCTTCTTTCCTTCCCCTTCCTCCGTCACTCTCAGACCGACTACTCCAGACAGCCTTTGCTCTTTCTCATGCACTGCTTGATTAAGAATATTACTTAGTGGCCCATTGGGAAACGGGAAGAACAGTTTATATTACCTTTTAGTTACTTAAATCATATTTCTTGGAGAACATCAGAAAAAGCAGGCACGTGAACTCCTACTCACTGGAAGCAGTTTTCTCTTTCGTCACCCCTTAAAGTGCACCCCAGGCACTCCTGTCTCAAATGCTTCTCCCTCAGGACCTTGAGAAGATTTTTTTGCAACATGAAATTTACTTTCCACACAAATATTCACGTCAAGAAATGAAAATTTCCTAAACATCCCATGAGACATTAAACTGATGGATGTAACAATTTTTTCTCATGAAATTATAGGCAGACATTTTAAAACACTGGCATGACTATACTTTAAAGAAATAGTTCTACCAAAGTTTGTTAGTTTACCTGCTAGAGAAACCTGCCAAAAATTACATTCTCCCAAGCACTGGGATTACAGGCATGTGCCATCAATTTGGGCAAGAACTACTTTTTAGCTTCCGACCAGACTCAAAGACACAAGCGTCATGTCAGAAGACCTGGGTTATCTTCTGTTCAGCTGCCCCTAAGCCAAGTGGCCTCAGAGTGCGCCTGAGCTTCTTCTAAGCAATGTGCAGACCACGGCAGATGAGCAGCATCACCAACAGCGTCACCAGACATGATCTTCTGTCTCATTCCTTCAGCCAGTTTTTCCAAAGGTCCCCGAAACTCATTTTTGTAATTATTATACCTTGCACTGTCATTACAGTAGTTTGTTTAGTATATATTCTCCAAAAACACAACACGTTGCATTTTAAATAAATCATCTTTTATATGGAAAAAAGCATGAAGCTTAAAATAGTATACAGTTTTAAAGCTAAACAATCTTTCTGTCATGTGTTGACAATCCAATTACTTTCATAAACATTTAAATTTTCATCACTTAGGTTTCCTTCAGTGCCATAATAACTTGGGCAGTGTTTCCAAGTGTGTAGTCTCATTATACTGGTCTGCAAACACCTCCAAGACAGTCACGTATTTGTCTAGACACATGCTGAAGACATAGTGCAGAGGAACCACCAACTCCCCCTCCGCCCTGGCTGCTTTCTCCACAGCCTGCTCAGACGCCACAGTGAGGGTACCGAGGGTCTCACTATGCTACTTCCCACCCTCAACACTGCCTCAGAACTCAGCAGAGAGGATTCGATATCAGGTTAAGGCTTGCCTTCAGCAACATGTCATACCGACTTTCGGGCAAACATAGGGCAAGCATTGCTGATTGAAAAATCTGAAATTCACCAAACACTGAAATTTTGAGCCTTGCCACATCCTAAAAGGAAAACTCCAGACCTATCTCCGGTGATAGGTGGTAGTCATAACACAGGCTTATTCAACAATGTTGTACAAAAATGCACTCAAATCACTTCTGGCCCCAAAGATTTGGGGTGGAGACCTAACCCTCGACAAAGCAGAAAGGCCATATCATGTTCTTCTGGGTCAAAATTACAAAATTTGTATCGTTGGGCAAATTCCAACCTTTTCTAAAATTTAATTCCAACTTTTGTGAAATGGGGATAATCTGAATACAAACAAGATACAAATACTAGATATCCTATTTGTGAAATAATCAAAATGAGGAAAACGATCAAAACTAGTGAATGGGGGGCCGGGGAGTTAGCTCAGTGGTTCCGGCGCCTGTCTTGCAAGCACAAGGACCCGGGTTCAATCCCCGGAAACCACGTAACAATACTGGGTGTGGAGACTCATCCCAGCAGCAATCACTACCACATACCACAGTGCCAGGCGTGGTGGCTCACGCCTGTAATCCCAGCACTCAGGAGGCAGAGGCAGGAGGATTGCTGTGATTTGAGCTGGAGGCTGAGCTCAGGGCCAGCCTGAACCACAAAGCGAGACCCTGTCTCAAAAAACCTTAAAAAAAAAAAAAAAACTAGTGAGTGGGAAGGAAAGATCCTGCCAGTCACAAGGTGACTGACCATATCAACCAACGCTTTCAGAAAGACTTCTGCTGGATGCTGACACACAGCACTGAGTGGATGTTCACCTCAGAGTGGAGACGTGAAGTCCTTCACTAGGATGAGAAAGGGCTGGTCTGACTTAAGGATGGTATATTCCTGTGTGTGCCCATTTCACCAGAGGCGCCAGTGAGACCGGCTGTCCGGCAGGCACAGCATACCACGCCCTTTTCTAAGTGCCTGCATGCACACTAACTTACTTCTTTCACAACAGGTATCATGATGCCCACTTTATACACGATGTGATTAGCACAGGGACCAAATGACAAGCAGGTGATAGAGGTGCAGCCCTGCCATGGAGGGCAGTTCTGGCACACAAACCAGGTCAGCTTCAGGGAGACTCAGCTCTGGCCTGAGGACTCTGTAGGTGGGTGTCTATTGAGTTTATTGGCAGTTTCTCTTATGTTCCCAACTATGGAGAAAATATTTTAAATCATCTCTTACTCTTACATTTCTTTAACTTCTTTGATTCAGTTGCATCATTTAATCTTATGTGCAGTCTAAACTAACACCGCCTGTGTCTTATTTTATGTTCTTTATTGTTAAACAAAAAGGAAAATGAGCTGGAAAAGAACCTCATAAGAGATTAGAGCAACTCCTTTTATGATAATTTCAGTGGACAAAAAACCTTGCCTTATACATAATTACCCCAACACTTGAAGATCAGAAACAACTCTGGGTCTGTGTGTCTACATCCTCCACACAAGCACATGGTTGTGTGTCTACACCTACATACAGCACACAAGTGTGCACCTACATTTGAGCTGGTCAGCTCATCTCACAGCAGAGACACCCAGCACGGCCAGCGCAGCTGTAGAATCTCTGCAAGGGCCACTCAAAACATGTCTTCCAAGGGAGTCATAGAACAATCCAAACTTTTACCTATGTTTCCACAGAAGTGCTGAGGGAGCTCTAACATGTGCATTTGGCCAAATGAGAAACAATCTCATGAAGACTGTAAAGTGGCCGCCACCCAGTTCTCAGCGCGCGCACGCACACATGCGCGCACACACACACACACACACACACACACACACACACACTCCATGGAACTCTCTTCTTTGTCAACTGATTTTCAACCATCTACAACCACTCATCTAAGATTCCGGAACATCTCCACAATATTCATTCCGAGAACATCTGATGAAAATACGGCAACTGTTGGTAGACTCGGGTGACTTAAGTATGACCTTCTGGTCAGCATCTCACCTATTTCAAATCACAAACTCCCACGTACATTACTGTACTGACTGTCGTTACTGTGAGGACACACGCTACACAGCGGGCAATGTACTAAACACTCTGTTCTAATAATACTTAGACCACAGAGCCTGGATGTTTAAAGAGCTCACTGAGCAGCTTGTCCGAAGCCCCAGGGAAGAGGCTCCAATATCCACAAATGCTTCAAAAAGCTGCAAATGAATGAGAGGCACATTACAGCAAGTACACCGTTCATGCAGTGATACCGATGAGGCAGCAGCACAGCCAATATTCCAAGGCTACTAAAACCTGATTTCTGTCTCCTGTTTTTCAGAACCACATGTGACAGCTGCGGCAGTGGCAGAAGCCTCAAGAGGGTAGGGAACGCTAGTGACACCAGCAGCAGGCAGCTTCTCCGACCAATCAGACCACCTTTACAAGGCCCCAGCGACTGTGTTTAGTCGTCAAAGCTGGGGCGAAAAAAGCTCCACAGAGTATGGAGCTCACAAAACGAAGCTTTAAAGTCAAAGAAAAAGATTCTACGGGAGCCACAAGGGTGGGAGTGCCAGGCCACCTCCTTCTGAACAAAATAAACTAAGGCGTCCCTTGGTCTGGGAACCTGCTCAAGCCCTGCATATAAAATGGCACAGTGTTTGCTCACCACCCACATTATGTCCTGTGTACCTCCTCTCTGGATTACCTATAATACCTCATACAGCGCAAGGACTACTTACACAGTTGCTGTACCATTTTTTTCTGAAGTAATAACCCCAAATTCCCATGTGTTCAATACAGACACAACCCGAACACAATACGACTGTGGGACCTGCAAACAGGAGAACCAGCCAACTGCAAATGGCTTGAGGAGAAAGCTTTGCTCAGAATTCACACTGACCCACAAGTGGTTCCACCTGTGTGAGACAGAACACTATCTCTCCTCCACGTGTGAGTGTCCTGGGTCCACATGTAACACAGTGGCTGAGCCTGGCAAGCAGTCACAGAGCCTCTTGCTGGGGCCACAGCGGGAGCACACCTCTGAACCTCTCTCACACAGGGTAACGTGCAGAGTTCGGGCAGGAACAGCCAGCAGTGCATGGGCCAGGTGTGGGTCACAGGCCCGTAAGCCAGCCCTCTGGAGACTTATGCAAGGGGGTCCCAAGTTTGAGCCCAGCTTGAAATTAGAAAGACGGTAACCACCCCACCCCAATTTTATTTTCTTGAAGGACAGAGGAAGCAGGCCTGAATCCACTCTCCACCACTGCCGAATGGCGTAGGGGACTTCCTCCTCCACCCCTACTAGCAACAGCCTCCCACCGTGTGATCTGCCTCACCTTCCATGAGAGAGCTGATGCTGAAGACAGTACACTTTGAACAGGGTGGTGAAGGTCACAGCGGACAGAGCCTCCAAATGCAGGAGGAGGAGGCTCACCAATTCTTAACTACCGTCTCCTTGGGAACTGTACCTCAGCCAAGAACACGGACTCTTATGCAAAAGACAGCGAAGTACTGAGTATTAACCATACATTTTGTTTTGACTGTTAAAGTAGCATTATCTTTGCTCACAAAACAATGACCAATTTTGTGACTAACATACAGAAAACACCCACCCTGAAATCTGAATTCCTTGAATTCTTTATGGAAAAGTAGGTGGGCTCTAATGACAACCCCTAGAGGCTCATTTATTTATTCAGCTAGTCCTCTGATCAAATCCCTATCAAAGCCATTACAGGAGGTTGCTGAGATGCCTGGACTCTGACTGCTAAGTGGAGCATGGCAACAAGGAGTTAAAGGAAAAGAACAACACTGTCAGTGAGCTGTGAGTGCCTCTGGCACCAACTGAAGAGAAGCAAGGCAGTTCGAGGTGGCCAGCACCACACTTAGATGTGACACTGAGAGAAAAAGTTCTGACAGCTCATTTACTTCTCAGAAAAGTTTTAATTATCTGATCATATTTCACAAAACAGAGACAGAAATCTACACAAACACCAGTATACCTATGCACATACAAGAGCTACTTCACATTCTTATGTACAGTATATAAAGTTATAAAGTATACTTTGTATAAAGTTGAGCAGATCTAGCACATCACTACCATGACCTGTTTATGGGAATCTCTGTGCTGTGTCCAACACATACCCAAACTATCACAGCACCTTCTGAACCATGAGAGGACTCAAACTGTACACTGAGTTATTCAAGGCCTTACGAGTTGGACCGCACAAATATTTACTCAAATTTCAAGGTATAATTATTACATGACTTCAATATAAGTCTGCAGATAACTATTTGCCTTAAAAGTATAATTTAAGAGGTTAAAAGAAAATTAAGTTCAGAAGCTATTTATTTTGTCACCTGGTTCTGATTACTCAGATTCTTTGAACAGGCTACTTGAGAATGTTCTCTGAAATGTACGCTATACTCTTTTAAGAAATGAGAATCGAGGACACTTGATTTCACTAGAAAAGGCATGGGCGCACGTAAGTTCCTCAATCCGAGACTTACACCCTGGCTTTGTGTGGGGTGGCGGTAGGGAGCTGGGGAAAGACCGTCATTAAGCGTAGCGCACCAGGCAGCGGTAGTCTGAGGAAGAGTAAGGAAGACGGGCACAGAGGACGGGAGGGCTCCTGGCCAAGGCAGCATCTGCGTGCCAGGTCTGGAGGGAAGGGAGGCCCAAAATGAACGGGAGGACAGGCGCGGAAGCTAAACAGTCCGTCTCCTGAGCGTAGAGAGAAAACAGTGCTGGCCAGAGCTAGGAAAGGAGGCGAGGGGGCTGGTAAGAGTTACTTCTGGGCTCCACAGCAGAAGGGTGATTTCACCCACAACAACTCACGTGCTGACTGAAGGTGCTCAACATCAAAATATGTAAATGTTGGAAGAGACAGGAAGATGGAGCCCCCGGATTTAGTGACCGCACTGGGTATAAAAGTGTCAAGTTTTCATCCTGTCCACCATAAATATGTACAAATACTATCTCGGTGAGAAATTTTTAACGAATTTAAAAGTGCTTTACATATCAACAAAGGTAATACTGTTGCACAAAGTACTTTCCTCATCCCCAAATGAAGTAATTTTATATTAATTTAATGTTAAATGCCTAAAAATACAAAATAGATACCATGAAAGAATAGAAAGAAAATATCATCAATGGTTATATTTGCATGATGGGATTATAAACAATTAAAAATTTCTGCTTATCTTTATGTAAAGTTTTTAATGTGAATGTACATTACTTCTATGATGAGAAAAAGGCAACCCTAACAGTGATTTCCATATAGCATGAACAGAAGCTACGTATGACTTTGTGCCAGGGGCCACTGATGGACAGGCGCCTGCCCGCAATCCAGCACTCTGGGAGGTGGGGCAGGAGGACGCCAAGGTCCGGTCAATTTACCAAGACCCTGTCTGAGATCAATAAAAAATAAAGGGGCAGGGCACACAGCTCAGTGCCCACGCACCGTGCTCTGATCGCCTTCTCTCCAGGGGTTTGGGATAAAGAGCAGCACGGAAGCTTACCTCACCAGACGTACGTGGCACGAGCAACCGCGAGAACACACCTGCGTCTGCCGAAGTCATCACTGATGGGCACACTGGAGAGACGTCCCACTGAGAAATCCCGCCTCACTCCTGCCTTCCTTTATGCAAACACGCGTGCACACAGGCCCCCCCACCCAGCCCTAACAGTCCATCGCCAGGCTGATCAAATCCCACTGCCAGGACCCTGTGCAGGGAGGGGATCACAGTCCAGCCAAGTAACAACTTGTAAGTTCAAAATTACTCCGCTACCCTCTTATGCTGCCAACAATAATGCAAAGTGTTCATTTTCTGCATCTGATTTTATTAGCTTTTCTTCTACTCCCATGATAAGACACTCATTTTAACATTTTTTTCCAAGCATTTTAATGGTAGGTCATTTAAATTCTAGTTTCCAGGACTTGGTATGTCAACCCTGACCTACAACCGCTCTGCGGCCTGGCTCTGTCCGGAGGGCACTGTCACAGCACAGACTGGACACTGGTGCTCAGGGAGCAGCCACATAGCTCCCCTCCTCCGCCACCCCCAAGCCGGGCCAGCCGGTGACCCCGAGACACACCTCCAGTGGATCTCAAGCTCTGAGACACAGGCCAGCATCCACCGCCCCTGGGGAGACAGTGCACACCGCAACTGCCGCTCCTCCAGCCTTTTTCTGACCCTCAGTCAGACACGACTGCGCAAGTGCGCAAGCTTAACACCAACCCTGAATGCTCGATCACTCTATCAATCTACATTTACTTTCCTCACACTCCACTAGTTTCCCTGAACTTTTCTGTGAGTGCATATTCATGCATATTAACTATTTATCCTACATTTAAATCAAGGAGGGAGGAGTCACCAAAATACACCCAGGTAGCCAGCCTCTGGTGTCACTATGCACATGCGCACACACACACACACACCACGCGTGCATTCAAGCGAGAGCACCAATATCCGAAAATGCCCTGATGCAGCAGTGCACACTCCGCAGCGCAGGAGCGGCTCAGCCTCCACTCACGCACAGCCCTCATGGCCCACTGTGCTCACGTGCTGTGCGACTCCCACCCACAACGCCTCCTTCCCGCCCCACCTCCTACAGCACCCTGACTGCACGTCTAGGATCTGACAGGAAAGCGGGCCTCGGGTCATCTGCGTCTATGTCTCTCTCTACCCACCCACCTCCTGCGCGAAGCACTCCCCCCGGCCTCCTCCGGGGCCGCCCAGTCCCGCCAGCTCTCGGGACATCCGGAGCTCCGCCCGTCAGAAGTTGGACTCTCACTGAAGCGCTGCTGGCCGAACAGCCCCAGGCCCCCTGTAAGAGCCGAGGGGACAGGGTGGCCTTGCTCATCACTCCTTCCAGCTTCAAACACAGTCTGCACTGCGTCCACCACGCACTGCACCCGGCCTGCCAAGGGCAAGATGGCACTGTTCCCCCCTGCCCCCCACTGGCCCCTCCCAGCACTCACAGGACAGTCGCCGAACAACACGGAGCAGTGACGGAATGAAGACATGGCACTACCCTCATTCCACTTATAAATGAAGTAATTACACTCAAACAGTAAACCCAGCTCAGACTTCCTAGAAGTCAGGATGAAAAGCTAAGGACAACACTTCTGCGTGCACATGCTTAAGTTCCTGTTTTACAGATTGCAACAGAGGAACCTGCACATCAGGACTGGAGACTCCACACAGACAGGAAGTCCATTTACCCAGTGGTCCCCCACATCGGTGCTGACATCTGCCACCGACTGGCATTGGTACAGAGTGCGTTGCCAGCCGGGACTGGCAGCCCTCAGGCCCGGAATCCTGCTCTTGGAACCAGACTGCAGTGTGGGCAGAAAGCAGGAGTACGTGGCAACACGGCTCTGCTGTACTGAGACCTACAGAGAGCTGCCCAGGAGCCTGGCAGGCAGGGGCTGGGGCGAGGAGACTAATGTTTCAGAGAGTGCTCAGACAGAAGGACAGCTGAGGGCAAAGTGCATCCGTACCAGCACCAGCCCGAGACCTGTGAGGAGAGCCTTGCAGATGGGAGAGACGCCAGAGATGATAGTAAACTCCTTAGCCCTCTCAGTGCCAGGGCCTGCCGCGGGCTCGCCCCACAGACAGAGCCAAGCCCGCAGGTGGTGAGAACCGAGGGGCGCTGTGGAAACGGAGCTCTTGATGACCGGCAGGCAGAGGGAGGTGGAGGCGCCAGTGAGAGACCCTGTGTGCGGAGACACTGGGTCACTCACCACATCACCGCCAGGACGCCAGCACCGGTCACATACCGCGCAGTCCTCGGTACTGACCGTGAGAGCGCCCAGTGCCACACGAGGTCAGGGCTGCTGGAGCTAAGCCCCCTGGCGCAGGCTTTCTAAGAACATGGAGGCTCTGGCACGCTGCTGAGGCTCCAGATCGCCCTGGCAGAGTAGCTGCAGTGGAGTGAGGGCGAGAGACGAGGGTGGGCGTGTGCCAGTCAGTACGGCCTGTCCAGCCCTAACCAGCACCTCTTCAGAGGGGCCTAGATACCAACTGTTTCACTTCACAAAACGTGAACTGTATCTACTGAAAGCACCATGGCTGGCTACGTGTCAAGGACTGTGGCTGTATGTAATCTGTACTGGCTTCCGGTCAGTGATGTGGTGAGAGACCCAGTTTCCCCGGACTAAACAGGGAAAACACCTTATTATAAAAATTTCAAGTTACTGCACAAAGGTATTTTATCAGACATAGCCACTTACTTTGATCAAATACCAAAAATTACCAGAGATTAGCATCAGGAGGTCACAGATTAGAATAACTGCACACAGAATGTTTACTCAGCAATGTATATACAAGGTCTACACTTCCTGCTGGTCAGACAGTTACAAGAACAAATGTAGGAATTCTAGTAATACCTAGCATTAGGCAAGTCAGAGCTACCGTGTGTGAAAGCGCAAGGTCAGACCGCCAGGGTTGAAGGTTCATCTAGCACAACGAGGCCACACCCACCCCTCCCAATCCTGCGGAGAGGCGGACAAGCTCCAGCTCTGCTAAGACTGGACTCTGAGTCTCACTCTCACGGGAAAGACAAAAATCACACAATCACCAAGAATTTCATATATCACATATAATCCAGTTCCAGTGGTTCAAATCAATGAGATGCTTTCAAGTGAACACAAGAGGACCAAATATTTAATCCTATTTCATGCAGGAAGAGAAGGACGGAGTGTATGGAAATAAACACGTGCTTAACCTCCACCAAGACGCGTCTGTGTGTGTGCAGCATCCTTTGTATTTTCACTACTCCTCCCCCAGTGGCTAGAGTCACCAGGTCCCTTAGAAAATCTCCAAGAGGGCTGGGGATTTAACTCAGTGGTTTTGGCATCTGTCTGGCAAGCGCAAGATCCCTAGTTTGATCTCCAGTAACCACAGACCACACTGCCAGGTGTGGCAGCTCATACCTGTAATCCCAGCACGCAGAAGGCAGAGGCAGGAGGACTGCTCAATTTGAGCAGTCTAGTGAGTTCAGGATCAGCCTGAACCACAAAGTGAGACCCTACCTCAAAAAAAAAAAAAAAAAAAAAGAAAGAAAAAAATCTCCAAGCCCTAGGGGCCAGGGACTTAGTTCAGTGGTTCTAGTACCTGCCTTGCAAGCACAAGGTCCTGAGTTCAATCCCCAGCACTAAAAAAGAAAAGAAAAAATCTCCAAGATGTTTGGCTTCACAGCCCTGAAGGAAGCCTGGGGCTATGTGTGCAAGAAGGGGCTTCCGCCTGCAAGTCGGCCCTGAGGCAGAGTCCCTGGCTACAAGAGCACTGGCAAAGCTGGCACACTGCCGCACTACTGCACTGGAAGGGCACGGGCCCCTCCAGTGGTCTGATCCCGGAGAGACAGCTGTGGGAGAACAATTATTATTCTGGTAGGGTGCAACAGGAAGCCAGGGAAGGAGCCACGGAAGTCAGATTTTGGAGCATTTGTGTAACTCCTTGGAAAAGAAACTTTAGTCTACATTTGGTCATTTTTCTTAAATTCCAATTTAGATGATTTCAACATGAAACAGCCTGAAATCACACATGTCACACTTGGCCCATGAGAATTCCAGTGCCAACACCTCTCTGGCACAGACCCCCAGTTTTACTGCAAATGCATGGAGAGTGAACTCATGGCTCAAGAATCTGGCAAGTGTGTGGATTTCACTGTAAAGAAGCATCATTAGAAGCTAGAAATCTGAGTCACTTAATATCAGGCTTCAGCTACATTCTTAAGTGGTTACATAACACCACTAATTTTTAAGAACAAGAAGGCTTTTGAAAAAATGTCATAGCTTTAAGACTTCCTTTCTGTGTTTTATACAGTAAAGATGCCTTATCTGTTCCTTCCATGTATAACAACCATTTTCTTTTTTCCTTGAAAAATGAAAGATCTCTACACCTTCCAAAAGATGTCCTCTATTAACCTCTCTCTCCAAGATGCCTTGGTGTTAAGCAATTTGTGTTTCTATCATACTGCTTATTTACATTATAATGTAAATTATGGAAAATTCCACTGTATAATTAAAGCATCTCTAGACCCAAATCACACCAGCCAGAGGCTAAATGAAGGTGCACATCCTTCAATGGCAGGCGCACTGCCCCGCACAGACGGCACACCTGCAGAGTTACGGAAGCTGCTCCTCAAGCCTGGACCCTTCGACGTGCAGCGGACAGAGCTTTCACACTTTGGAAAATGAATAATCAACATATATTTAAAAATTAACAAACACTTTTAAAACTTCTAACTAGTTTCCCTAAATTAAGTACACCAAAATTAGCAGAAGCTGAATGACGTGTGTATTATTAACCTCGTGCGAAGACAAGCGTCACAGCCGACGGACGTCCCGCCGCCGCCGCCGCCGCAGGAGCTGCTCCTCCCAGGCTTGGACGGAGGAGAAGAATCAGAGGGAAGGTAGCATTACTAACAAAATAAGCCTGTCTTCAGAACAAAAAGGGAGCAGATAAACCAAGTCTCTCTCACAGGCTCAGCATTATATCTGCCCTCACAAAGCGAAGGCTTTTTTTTGATCAATGCAGCAGCATGTACGGTTAAGAAGTACGGAACTCCCACATCCTGGCCTCATATTGTCTTCTTTAAAGAAAACAGCAGCCACAAGACTGCGGTGACTGTTTCAGATTTCCCAAACCGCACCACAACAGCAGAACAACATACAGCAGATGAACAACGGCCATCTAAACAGGACCCAAACCCCACACTCCTGCGATCCGTGCCAAACAGAGAGCAAACCAACAACACGTTCCTACCTCAATCACTTCTCCACACACGGGTTAACTAGAAAGGCAAGCCTTGAGAAGAAACAAAATACATACCATGATACAGTCTCCTCCGTTAGAAAAGGCAAGAACAAATTTAAATTAAGACTCGGTATAGAAAAGCTGAAGGCATAGAATTTGTATCCACATAATGAACTGATGTCTCCTCTAAAGACGTCAGATTGCTGTTCAGCTAAACTATCTAAAAATACCTCCCTGCAAACACACACACGAAATGACTACAAAGACAGGTCTTACTAAGCAGCTCTACTTGTACAAAATCACTTAATAAATGGGGAAAAAGGTTGAAGTGCTTAGGGAAAAAATTAGCTAGATTTTTTCATTATCTACTGTGATTTCATGAGCTATTTTGCAAACCAGTTCCAATTTTGTAAAAAATAATTAATGAAGGATCTTAGGGTAAATCCTAATTGATCTAAGATGTTCAAGTAATAACTGTGTCCTATAAATTTAAAATCGGAAAGAGAAAAATCTCTAAATTACCAACAACATTAAAAATCAAGAAAATGAAAATGTCTATCTAGAAAATCGGGAGTCAGACGCACAGATGTCACTATGGGCAGACCCTGAGCCACATACAGCTCCAGGAGTCGTTCAGAGCTTCTGACAGTCTGCTCAGCACCACACAGCCGCGGAGAACAGAGCTAGCCCACAGGTGAGCTGCTCCATGGCATTAGAATCTAGCATGAATGACTGGCACTGATAGGGCTTTCGTTTCCCTAAAGGAACTCTTTATACATTTCTTCATTTAAACCTCCAGTTGCATCTATCATAAAGAAGAATCCCACTTAACTCCTACAATTGGTAAGTAAAGAAAATCATACATATATAGCACTTAATAAAATATGATTAACTTTTAATAACTCTAGAACAGTGTTGTAAAGTAGGTTAGTTTCATAATCACGATCTCCATTTTTAATTAAGAAGTAGAAATCTCGAAAAGGTAAGTCACTTGCCCAACTGTTGCACAAAACAAGGATTCTGGGTAAAATGTCAGTACACAAAGCATTTTACTGTCTACTCACAGCAACCTCCCTGGAATAGCTCCCTGCTATTTCCCTGGAAAAGCCTACAGCAGACTCTCGTGGTTCTACTGTGATTGCGCTAGGGCTGTGCTTGGGCTGACGTGCCACCAGCACGAGATAACATGTGAAAGACACTCACCACCTTCACTAGAAGCCAGCAGAAGGCAGCAACTCTTTTCCTGGCAGCTCTGGATAACACTGCAAGAGCAGCTGCGAAGACGAAGATGGGCTCCAGGCCAGCAGGTGGCACCTGCACCTGAAGGAGGGCTGGGTTCTACTCAGTGACCTCCCACCCTCTCCAGGGCGGACTGAGCCTGAGCCCCACGCACTGCAGGAAAGGGCTGCTCCTACCGCAGGGGAGACTGCTGTCCCCGGGCCCAGAGCATTCTGCTACGGGCAGGTGAGAACACTGTACAAGTTTTCTGAAACTTGTGACTACATTCCAAAGTCCAGAGAATTCATGAGACATAGATGATGGGTTTAAAGAGATGGTACAACTGCAACATCGACGGCTCCATCATTGTTTATTTGTGTGTATTTTAAATGGCTTGGGCAGCGTGGCCGAGTCTGTGTCTGACTCAGAAACTCCTTCATCTGGTTACATCCTAAAATCAGCTCACAATACATTACTTATCTAACTGGGAGCAAATTAAATGAGCAGTTGTATCATCCAAACAGTAAGTCAAAGCAGAATGCTTTCTAAATTCAAGTCTAAAAGTAGGATAGTATCTCTGGAAAACCACACAGGCACAAAACAGCCTCA